>JAOBYE010444419.1:6055-44217 GCA_025403585.1 Parazoanthus swiftii | reverse complement strand
ATCTATATCTATATCTATATCTATATCTATATCTATATCTATATCTATATCTATATCTATATCTATATCTATATCTAGATCTAGATCTAGATCTAGATCTAGATCTAGATCTATATCTATATCTGTATCTGTATCTATATCTATATCTAGATCTAGATCTACATGTATCCCTATATAATTAAATATTGTGTATATAAGATTTGAAATAGTAGAAGTATATCTTTTCGATGCGTGCCATCATATATGTAATATGAGGCTTCATCCTTCTTCGCAAAAAATTTTTGGTGATGAAACCTTCTTGAGGTTTTAACAGTAAATAATGTCTGCAAACTTCAAGTTTTAAACGTCTTGCTTCTTTGGCATAAAGGCGTTCTGCTTAAATTGTTTCAAGCATACTTTCGTAGGTTAGCTGTGTCCATTGTTACAACACTAGATATTTTTCCAACCAATTGTGTATAAATCAAAAGTTTACTCAAACATTGGAAAATAAACACTTGCTTATTCAGCCACTGTTCTCTTGGACAATATCCCTGTTGATTTTAAGGATCTAAATGTCTTAAACTGTTCAAGAAATTCGAAACATTATTTACTCTATGAACAACACGCTGAAAGTTTGACTTGGCTCTCTTCAATTTTGATAGTTTCTCTCAAATCCTGTACTCTATCATTATGAAATGTCTACATTTCACAAAACTGGTTATCTTAGCCAACATGCTCAAAACGTTTGTTGAACAAAATATTATGTAACTATCATCATGTATTTGCTTAAATTGTTGAAAACCAAAAAATGATGTAAAACAAAAGTGAGTTCGCGAATAAAAGTTTTTGTTGTTGTTGTGATCTTTATCAAATATCATTTCATGTCTACACCAATACAGGTGATTATGCTTGTCTATATACAAGAGAACCTTCGATACGAGTCTCTGAATAAGAATCTGTTTCACATATGTCTGATCACTAACTAGGTTCTTATGTAATGGGAGTTTAGTTTTAGGTTCTTAATTTTGATGGTTATCCTACGTGGTTTTTGGCTTCAGTAGCGGGAACCAAAATACAGCACTAGAGATACAACCTGCGTATAATCAATTAACAAATCAGTCAATATCTTTAGCTCCACAATTTTTACAGTGGAAATTACACGTGCTGACTGATCAATTAACTAGCTAGAAATGTGGGTTTTTCAACAGACGGATGTTTCCAACTCTCCGTATCTCGGTTAGCGGGGTTAAAGCGAAAGCGAACTACATGGTCCTGATGGACATCGTGCCTTTAGACGACAAACGCTATCGATACGCGTACCACCGCTCGGCCTGGTTGGTGGCAGGGAAGGCCGACCCTCCAGCTCCTGTCAGGCTCTACATGCACCCAGATTCACCCTTCACAGGCGAACAGCTGCTCAAGCAAATTATCTCTTTTGAGAAAGTCAAGCTTACCAACAGCGCTGGAGACCAAAATGGACATGTATGTATAAATAAATAAATCTATTAAAACCTACCACATCCTCATTTCATTGTAAGATTAGTGATAAAGGTATCAGTTGGGGTCGCAGGGTAGCAGTAGTAGTAGTGGTGGTAGTAGTAGTAGTAGTAGTAGTAGTAGTAGTAGTTGTAGTAGTAGTAGTATATTTGTATATCATAATCGGCAAAGGTTGTCCTTTGCGCGAATATACGTGTAGTGTGGGTGCAAAGTATTTAAAAAAAGAATAAGAAAAGGTGTAGTTACAGGTGCAAATGTAAACTAACTGAGTGAAAAACGCAGCAGGGGTAGAATTAGTGACAGTGGTGAAGGTGTAGTTGAGGTTGTGGAAAAGGTACTACTTTAGGGTTGGTGGCAGTGGTTATGGTTGAGTAGCTTGGAAAATAAACTTGTGCACTGACAATGGTAGAATAAGTGGTGGTGATGGTTGTGGTAGTTGAAGAGTTTGTGGTATTCATAGTGGTCGAGAGAGTGCTTGGGAATAGTGGTAGTGATAATGGCAGTGAGTGGTAGAGGTGATGGTAAAAATTGTGGTAATGGAAGAGGTAGTAGCAGTGATAGGAGTAGAGAGCTAAAGTGGTGACGGTCGAGCTTGTGGAAAAAGCAATCGTGGTGTAGAAGTACAGTGGTTGTTATATTGTATTTATTACCTTGGAAGGGGTAGCAAGAGTGATAGTGGTGGAGGTCGTTGTTGTTGTTGTTGTTGTTAAGATTGTGGCGATGGTTGTATTTGTGAAAAAGGCAGTTAGGATAGTGTTAGTGCAGGTCGTTATCGTGGTGACGGTTGAGGTTGTGGAAGATGTAGTATAATAGTAATAATAGTAGAGGAAGTGGTGGTGGTCGTTGATCTGTTTAAGGTGGTAAGGTTGTATTTGTGGAAGAGGTAGCACAGTAATGATAATGGAAGTGCAGGTCTTGTGGTGGTGGTTATGTTTGTGGAAGATAGTACAGTAGTGGTAGTGGTAGAAGAAGTAGTGGAGGTCGTTGTTGCCGTTAAGGTTGTGGTGATGGTTATGTTTGTGGAAGAGGTAGTATAGTAGTGATGGTGGTACAGGAAGTCGTGGAAATCGTTGTTGTGGTCACGGTTTTGGTAATGGTTGTATTTGTGGAAGAGGTAGTAGTAGTAGTGGTAGTGGTGGAGGTCATTGTTGTGGTTGATAGTATAGTAGTGCGAGTGGTAAAAGGAAGTCGTGGAAGTCGTTGTGGTCACGGTTGCGGTAATGGTTGTATTTGTGGAATAGCTAGTAGTAGTGATAGTGATGGAGGTCGTTGTTGTGCTTCAGAATGTGGTAATGGATATATTTATGGAAGAGGTATTATAGTAGTGATAGTGGTACAGGAAGTCGTTGTTGTGGTCACGGTTGTGGTAATGTTTGTATTTATGAAGGAGGTAGTGGGAGTGATGGTGATGGAGGTCACTGTAGTGGTTAAGGTTGTGGTAATGGTTATATTTATGGAAGAGGTATTATAGGAGTGATGGTGGTACAGGAATTCGTGGAAGTCGTTGTTGTGGTCACGATGTGGGATTGTTTGTATTTATGAAGGAGGTAGTGGGAGTGATGATGATGGAGATCATTGTTGTGGTTAAAATTGTGATAATGGTTATATTTATGGAAGAGGTATTATAGTTGTGATGGTGGTACAAGAAGTCGTGGAAGTCGTTGTTGTGGTCACGGTTGTGGCAATGGTTGTATTTGTGGAAGAGGTAGTAGTGATAGTGGTGTAGGTCGTTGTTGTGGTAATGGTTATATTTATGGAAGAGGTATTATAGGAGTGATAGGGGTGGGTGTTATTGATGTGGTTGTGGTGATGTTTGTGGTTGAAGAAGAGGTAGTAGTATTGTTAGTGGTGAAGCTGTGCTGATGGTCATGTTTGTGTTTGTGAGGAGGTAGCAGCTGTGGCAGTGGCTGGAATATAGTAACTCGTATAGTAATCGTATAGTGGTACGTGATGAGTAGCAAGTATAGTTGAAGTCTTAGTTGTAGTTATGGCTACAGTAACAGTAACAGTATTCAGAATTCCCTCCATATCCGGATTATGAAGCTGGAATGGAAAAAAATAACTAGAGACGACATTGATAGTTGCAACAATAAACCATCCTCATTAAAACGACGCCAAATGAAAAGAAGCGGAACCGCTGCCAATCGCTAAGTAATTATGTGCACGCACGGTAAATCTGATTTCCGACTATTCGCTATAAAACCTTAACTCTTTCCAAACTTGACTCATCTTTCAAGAAACGCTTGGCAAAGCCTGCTTGCGGATAAGGCTTACGACAGTTGTCGACAACATGTCGTTGGTTTATCAAGGATCTTAGTACGCGGACACCTTTGATATCATCCAGCCCGTCAGTGATTTACCAAGTCTATCTTCTGAGCTTAAGGTTTTGCAATCTGAAGCTTATCAAACTATAAAAAGAAAGTAAACGTGAGACGATTTGTGGGACAGTTCTTAGATACACCGCTGTCGTATTATTTAGCATTAAACACTTTTAAACCCGATAAAGCAATGATGTTTTGATGAAAGGTTAAAAGAGATAGAAGTACAAAATCTTTTAAAAAAACAACGTAAACTGTTGTTTGTACTAAAAACAAAGTGTTTTCTTCAATATAGTACATCTTTAGATTTGATCGCGGCGACCTTGCTTATTTTAAAATAAAGACGCCGTTGCTAATCGCTGCGGCTTCAAATACAAAAGCACCTTAGATGACGACGCCGAACGGAAAGTATCTTGTCTACATGACCTCGGATCACGGCTTACATACACGTTTTTTACGTAATAACAGACTTGATAAGAACGATGAGGTTCGAATTTACTTAAATCAGTTAAAGGTAAGAACAAGTTATTATAGAGAACACTCAAGCGTGGATTGAGTTTTAAGATATCTTAACATATTCATTAATAGCCAGGCTCTGATTAGTTTTACGGAGAGCTTACACGCTTAAAATACAATAAATAGATACTTTTTGACCGAGGCAAGTCATTACTAACATTTTTTTGGAAATACAATCTACGATTGTTCTTATTTTTTATATAAAACTGTTGCTGTTTGATAAAAAAAGCTACTGTTCGTTGTTTCCTTTAAACCCACTCTTTAATACCCCAATTTTTTTTGGATTCTACTTGAGTCAAAGTTTAACTGAAAGTTTTGGAACACTTTCGTTTTTCTGTCATAATTTACCTACACGTATTCTATCCAAGGAACAACTGAATTCAGGATACATTTCCGACCAGAGTCAGAGTTTACGTATAGAAGAGAAGGCGCGTATACTGTCTGAACTGGTTGTGGATCCTTCAACTCTTTTTCTACACCATAAATCATAATTTATAAATATGTTTTTGAGCATCCTTAAATTCACATATGTTCTGAAAGTGCTTAACATCGGAATTTTGAAAAAAAGTTCGCACCAAATACTTTTACTCTCAAAGACAAGCTTAATGAATGGTCATTTTATAAACGGGTTTTCAAAATTGGTTCCAAAGTTATAAAATTCTTAGTTTTTGCATGATCGTCCTTTGTATCATGCATGGTGGCAAGGGTGAACACTTTTACTAGACCAGACGGAGTCTAACTGCTTGACGTTCCTGTCAGCAGCCAGTGTCACGAAAGCTAAAGAAGGTTTGCACAATTAAGTCGGGATCGAATCAGAATCCCCATTCATAGAATGTGGGTGTTGAAAACAGCTAGTAGTTTCAAATTTGTAAGCTAAACTGCTAAATAAGCAGACATATCCGGCTTGATTTTAATCATCAATGTTGATGTTATTGGTTTACATTTGTTACTTAATAGATAGTATTGAACTCCATGCACAAGTACCAACCTCGAGTGCACGTGATAAAAAAACGTGACCACACGGCTTCCGTGATCAATTTGAAGTCTGAGGAGATGCGAACGTTCACCTTTCCAGAGACCACGTTCATTGCTGTCACAGCTTACCAGAACCAATTGGTAAGTTAATCATATAACGTATCAAATTAAGTGTCGCATTACAGTTCATAAGGGTTCGTGCGCTGACAGGAACAAGGTTCAATTTTTTTTATTTTGAAATTGCTTAAGTAATGTAACCGCTCCTACCATCCAAATTGGTAACTCGGTAAATAACTTGTACCTCTTTCAATCTATAAAGTAAATAACTTAACTCCAAAGGGCAGAAGCTAATTAGTGTAACAATTAACTGTATGATCCTCACAGACAAAGGAACTGTTCGACATTAAAGAACCTAAAAGAAGGATTTCAAGGGTTGCCGAATGGAGGTCGAGAATACAGTACAATGTCAACTAATGTACAACTATCAAAGTACAAAGAGTGCAAATATCTACTGTTTGAATCTGTTTGGGACGTGGCCGTAGAAAAGGGGGGTTAAATTGTAGAACATGTTCTACCTTAGAGTAACTGTTTGGATTTGTGATTGTGGAGAAAGGGGATACGTATAGAACATGGTCTATCTTTACGTCCTGTTTGCGTCTGTTGGGACGTGACTGCGGAAGGAGGGGGTATATGAGGGACATGTTCCACTTGGATGTCCTTGGACCGTGGTTGTGTAAAAAGGGGATACGTATAGAACTCTATCTTTATACGTCCTGTTTGCGTCTGTTGGGACGTGACTACGGAAAGAGGGGGTATGTGAAGGATATGTGCTACTTGGATCTCCTTGGGCCGTGATTGTGGAGAAAAGGGGATACGTATGGAACTCTATCTTTATATGTCCTGTTTGCATCTGTTGGGACGTGACTACGGAAAGAGGAGGATGCATGTTAACTGAACAGTATACTGTTTGGAGCTGTTTGTGATGTGACTGCGGAAAAAAAGAGATACATGTTGAACATGTTTTATCTTTACGTACTTTTTAGTCTGTTTGCGACGTGACCGTGGAAACAGGAGACACATCAGAACATGTTATATCTATATATAGGTTTTGGATCTGATTGGGACGTGACCATGGAAAAAGGGGGATAAATGTAGAACATGTTCTATTTTACGTACTTTTCCAGTCTGTCTGGTCGTGACCGACCATGAATGGAGAGGGAATCGAAATGCCCTTGCAAACAACTCAGATAAGAGAAAGAAACCTTTAAGATGCGCACTATATGGGTGAATTCACTTCGGACTATTCCGGAATAGGAATAAAGTTGGCAAGACTTCCTCTGAATACCCTCTAGAGGAGTAAAGAATAAGATGATTATCCGAATTAAAGAATTAGGATGAGATTAAACTTTATTGTTATTTTTAGGTTTATCATCAAATTGGAAGAGAAGAGTAAACTCGGAAACAAATACATGAATAGAATTATTTGCAGACAGCAAAGTTTTTAAACAAGAAAATTATCCGCAACTATTTCTCTTAAAGACAAATAGAGTAAATGGCCGTTTCGTGATTTTTCGACAACTTGTCCAAAAGTGAGGAAAACATACTTTTTGTAAAACCGGAAAAGCCAAGCATCGGAGTTTACCTTTGGTTTGCTATGAAGGGCATCTGGAAAGGTGAAGGCCATCGTCGGAGGAAGTCGTTCCAAAGATTATCCAGAATTGGAAGTTTGATGTCATATATTTCCCGAAATGGTAAAAGGGGCGGAGCTATTGCAAGTCACGTACAAAGTAAACGTGTTACTTTCAGTCAAATATCGTTCTGTCTTCTTTGATATCTGAGAAATGTTCCTTTATTTAATATTGCGCGGTGTTATTAACGGATAAATACTCTGTAAACTAAAATGTTTGGGTATCAGTTAATACTTAAAACTAATGTTATGAAAAGAATTGCAAGAATTGTAACTCTTTTTATTGTGGAAGCCCTAGTTTCAAAGTTTATGACCTAAGCAAGCTGAAATGGCGACCCTATCTGGCTCGATAGAGCCCAAAACCGACAAATGTTATGTTTTCAAGTTTAATATCATAACCATCATTGCATTTTTATTTAAAAGGATATAAAGTTAGCTAGTGGGATAATAATTATTTGGATCACTCTGAACTGATTTTCAATGCATTGAGATAGCCGAATTTGGTGCGTTCCATAAAGATGTGTTACAGTTTTTTCTACATGAAGGCCCTAAACCCTGAGAAAACACGAATCGATCAGAATACGACAGCTTGAAAAAATGAGGAAAATGTTGCGCTTTTTCTCCAAAAGTTGCAAGCAGGCTTACTTCTCAAAACGACGTTCAGTCTTCATTTCCTTCTTATATCTTTGAAAAAACGGAGGTCTCAGGTCTGTAACTCAACAAAGCATAAATTCCCGTAACATGAAAGTGCAGTAAAAGAGGGAGACCAATTTTCCTCTCTAGCAGGCCATCTGTCCGAGTGGACAGCCAAGCGCACGTGACATTTTCAAAGGACTATTTTAAAAATCTAAAAACTAATGAAGTTTTAACTCAATGAATCGTGGACTTTTTTTAATTGGTCAAAGAACCTCTTTCTACAATGAAGCATTTCATTAAGTCTGTTTACACTCCTTTTACTTCGTTTGAACAGTTTCAGGCATGACTAAAGAATAGGTTCATTAATTCCAATATGGTTTATTTATGTACGTCAAAAATGACAACTTAGTTAGTTTAATCATAATTAGGTTAAATCGTCTGATTTATCTTCAAAACGGATGATTCTGAGTTTATTGTTAATGTTAGTTTTTATCGTGATGATCATGAACCAGTAACGTAACTTCTCATTTGTTGTAATCCCAATTTATGACCCGAACATTCATCTGTTAGTCTCGAAAAGTGGAAACGTTTGTGTTTTCATATCTCGTAGTTTGAAAGTTGAAAACTTTGATATTTAAGATAGTGTCAGAACAGAGAGATAAAAGGTTTTAAAAAAGTCTGTTTATAGTGAATGCAACTGCAATTAGGAAAACCAAACTTTAATTGTATTGCATTTCTTTGCTCCAGATTACTCGTCTAAAAATACACAGTAATCCTTTTGCAAAGGGATTCAGGGATTCACTCAGAATTTTGCCTGTACAAAGGTGAGTCTTATGAATGATTCGGTTTCAAAAAGGTTGGTTAATGTTGCTGAAGTCCGGTGGGGTACTCCTTCATAGTAGGCTATACTCGAGGGAGATGGGGGCGGGGGAGGCTTGCGATGCCCCGAAAGTAGTGTCCTGCATCATATGAAAGGTATTGGAAGTTGGCATTTATTATATGAAAAAATCGCGGGATTTAGCAGGTATAAGAAAGGGTACCATTTTAGGGTAGGTATTTGAAATAGGCACAATTTTCTAGTCTAGGTATATCTAATTGAACCCATTCGTAGCTTTTTTTCTGTACGGGACTAACCTGCCGTGAACTCGCATATTATCTGAACTCCAATACCCGAACTGTTCTTAACATTAATACCTGCAGAGAATGTATCCGTGGAAATCTTTACCCTGGATATGCCACGACTCCACTGTACATCCCAGCCGCTGGTGAAAGATACTTGTCAATGCCCCCAGCAACGATTCACTCGGCAGAAAACTGTTCGGGACATTCCCACGGATATTTGCCGCAGTTAAGTTCAAGTAAGTGCAGTTTATCTGAACCCGCCTTCGTAATACGTAATTGGCGTTTCTCTACTGATAACGCGTGATAGGCCGCAAGCTATTCAGCACAAATCTTAGAACGTGTGGTAAAAATGTACAGGTATCTATGGAGCAAGGATACAGGGTGCGTTAAAAAAAGTTGAACAAGTCAATAATGATTAAGCCAAGCCTAGCCTTATTTTTGTTAATACATGTTTTAGAATACAGAAATAGAAAATATTGACCTGTGTTTCCATCGTTTTATTCAAAGCACGCGAGAACACGAAAGAACTGTGCGCGAAGGTGCTCAGAGAAACACGACGCGAAGAAAAAACAAGACATTCTCTATTTTCTTAGAAAGCTGCTTTTCTTTTCTACTTGCAGGTCCTTTTAACCCCTCAACACCTGCCAATCACTTGGGTGTCACGTGTTCGGGGCAGAGTAATCTCTTCGTACATCTCCAATCTACGTCGCTTGCAACATGTAACCATGGCAACACTTTTTCGGCCCCTGAGCAGCCACGTGCTGTGTACCCTACGAACTGTACGAACAGTCAACAATGATATACGGCCGTACTTCCTGGAGAAGGCCAAGTGTAAAACAGTGGCCCGACTCTAAGGAGCTGGTGCGGCTACGTCATTTTGCGTGTATCTTCTATTTATAAGAATGCCTGTTTCTTAGGTTGACGTTCAAGATTGTTTTTGTAAAAGTTTGTTTTGGAGCTGTTAAATTAATGTATAGCAAATCGAAAGCCATATTCTTGTTCAAAGGCGTTTCTTAACATTAACGGACCTTCTGTTTCACAGCTGATATAGACCACTTTCATTATACGCCACAGCGATCATGAGTAGAAACTTTGAGTCGAGGCCAGAAAGACATCAAGAACTTGGAACTTGACCATATATGGTCACTTGGGCATTTAAACCTCTTATTAGCCTCGTTTGCTCGGTCCGTACGGCATGTTATGGACCGAGTTTTTTCTTTCCTTTTACGGAAAACAAGGAAGGAAAAAACGAGGATCGATAACTTGTCGTACGGACCGAGCAAACGAGGCTAAAAAGATGTTTATTATATGTCTTTGTTGATTGTTTGAAGCAAGTGAGGCTGTAAATGACAGCTGCGCGCTGCAGAACTAGAGGTCCGTACGGCTACCTACGGACCTGAAATTGACCAATCACAGCGCGCGAAATCAGTCAGCCATATAATAACATGAAAGTAGTGCATGTATCCAGACATATGCACTGTAAACCGGTGAAACATGAGATGGTTGTACCCAGATGAACAGCTCGCTTACTACTTAGAGCTTGGGCGTGCGTTTACCAAAGTTTGAAAGTATTTGAAGTTTTCAAAACAAAACTTAGATCAGCCTGAGTTAGTGTTATGCTTGTTCTTGCTTTTTAGCCGTTTTTCGGGTTCAACGTTCGTATATTGATATGCCAAAAGTTTTCAAAGTGTAGGTGTCCATACGGATATAAACTTTCAGATGAATCAATTTCTAGTCTTAATTATAACATCATCTCTGTATAATTGTCATTATACAGTTTTGGAAGAAAAGTGAGTAAAAGTAACACCATTCAAGGTGCACTGCGTTTGAACTCCTTAACCAGCTTATACTTTTCAACTGCATTGCTGCGCCGGAGTGGCGAGCCGGGTAATTCGGGAACGTCGTATCATTATGCTCTGGTTTTAGTCATAGTCGGACTATCATTGAAAAGGGTCAGTAAAAACACCAAAGTGTCAGGAGTTTTTTACATGCTGCCAGGTGTTCGAAGAAATAGTATTAAAATATTTTGATTGATACATACCGATATGTGACGGGAACAAACTGGCTAGAAAAGAAAGTGATTTGCGGTAACTTATGTTATTAAACTTGTTTATTTTATACACGATGTCTGCAAACATTTGAACGACAAAAAAGATAATAATTCTGTAGGAAACGGCTCAGTTATAAGTGCCTCAAGGAGAAAGACATTATTTGGATATTTCACGGAAAAACGATTCGAGTGAGTTGTTTAAAATGGTCGAAAAGAAGACTTTGTTGTTGCTAATGGTAAATATCACCCGGTACTTCAGCTTTTGCCATGAGAAATTTGACGACCTCCAAATCCTACCCCTCCCCCCGGGGTTTCGTAGCTTTTGTTTGCTTCCAAAGAAACCAATAAGAGAACAAAGCAGTTCCGCTGTTTCCTTTTTGTTATCCCCTGTTGTTTTTTATTGATTAGGCCAATTAAAAATTCCCGATTTCTTATCGGCGTCCTCATTACAGACTGCTGACCATGGATACTGGTCCAGCGGTTATCCGCCATATGCATAGCCTCCAAAGCAGCCGCCTTACTTCCTTCGTATGGCGCGCTCCTCGGAAATCCGATTTCCCAGGAGCCTGCTGCAAAGGAAATAAGGCAACTGCTTTAGAGACAATATTTGCCGCAAGAAGGATCCGCCATTAAACTTTTGACCGAGCAAATGTCAATTTTGCGCACTTGCAAAGAAGTTGATAAATGGACTGAAAAAACAAAAAAGAAACGCATGCCCCATTTTTTTCTTTGAAAACATTCTGACGAGAAACCGGAAATATTTCATATTTGGCCATAATGACGATGTGTTCAGCAGTTAAAAATGAAGTTGCCCATGCAATAACAAAGGCCGGCGCTTATGGCTTTTAAAACAAGAGAGAGAAGGGGGGGGGGGGATTGCGGATAACCAAAAGAGAACAGGCGTGTTTGAGAATCCGATTAATTCATAACAAAACAGTGAGAAAACAAACATTTTAAGCACATAATGTTAAAACGTGAAATAATAAGAATCGTTGATGACAGACAAAACACTTCACTAATCCTGGCTTTTCCTGCAAAGACGATTTCACAAAAGCCAATTAGAACGTCCGGACTTTTGAACCATTTGTGGAAAGTTCATATATGTAATGCCCATTTATTTCCCTTGCCTCGGCGAGAACTGTTTCTCGAAAGAAAAAAGCGAGAAATATGTGCAAAGCTTAAGCTTAATTGATTCCAGCTTTTCCAAAACAATGACATTTTAGCCAACATAAGGATACTTGAGAAAAGTAACCTGGAACACTCTTGAGGTGAAGAGATCTCTCTAGTCTGAATACTTGTTTTTTGCACGGACTCACACCTATTCTCCACTTTTTGCACCTCAATGATCAAATATACTTTATTTGTGTATCTCACAGCGAGTTACTGCTAATTGCTCAGTATAGGTGGTAAATTAGTATGCTAACTCTATTTAAGACAACAAAAAGAGCCACCAAAGTAAAAAGTTTGGATTGTTTCTTTGCTTTCCGTATGTTCATAGATTTATTTTCAAGAAAACCAAGTTTTAATGTTACGATGTATCTTGAGTGGTGTATTCAATTATTATAGTTCGTAGCTCCGTTAATGTACGCGGGTTATCCATGAATTTATATATCACTGGAAAGCTTATGAAATTCTCTAATTAATGGTGTACGACATTTTAGAAAAATTCGTCTTCAGTTTGTAAGCGAGAACTAGCACACTCTTTGCGATCGGGCGTTTTTCCCTCATGGAGCGCCAAATCCCTCATGTTTTTAATTTTTGTCATCGTTTGCTATCATTCTAAACTCAGCACAGTTTATAAACAAATAACGCGTTAGGAATTTTAGAACTGTATCAAAAAAGTTTTAAATTTTCGAGCGGTTTAGTAGAAAACTGAGCCCATAAATATAAAATCTTATTCGAATTTCCAATTTTCCTGACACGTTTATTAAGGTTATTTTTAACATACTATCGCTGCGCCAAATTTTATGGCAAAAGAACAAAAATCGGTTGAGTTGGGGCTTCATGACTTGAAGGGAAACTTTCGATCACAAACAGCGTGTTAGTTCTCGCTTTCAAAGAAGAATTTGCAAAACTGACGTACACCATCAGCTGGAGAATTTTATAAGCTTTCCAGTATATAATATATAGATATATAGGTTTATGACTAACCGGCGCATAGTAACGGAGATAGGAACTGACAACTGAAAACACCGCTCAAGGTGTGCCGTAACCGGCTAAGGTAAACTATATATCAACCGATACTGTTGAATTAGCAGTCTAAGATTTTCACTGAAGAGGCAAATAGTACCGATGGTCTGTTTTGGTCGGCGATTTAGCTGGATTGTAGGTATTTGTCCTGTTATGGATAATCTGGATTTATGTTCCGAACCGGAACGGCACAAATAAATAAATAGGCTTAAAAGTGATTCATCAAAGTACTTTTTGGAGGATTATCACATTTATCTTTAAAATTCTTTTGCTGAACAACAACTCGAAAAAAAACTGAATACAATGATTTAGCTCTAAAAGGGCTTTTCAATTGCAGAATATCGATCCAGCTGTATCATGCTTTTCATCATATTACACTGGAAACCATTCTATGATAAATCGATGTTTGGAGCTCAGCACACGCAACATACTGGGCCACGTTTTGGTAGAGTTTCCTACTCCGTCTGTCGGACACACAGGAAAATTGACCAGATACCGCTATATATGTAGTCTCAATCATCTTGGATCAAAAACTATCTGAGTAAGGAGCAAAAGACACCGCCGCGGTTGCGAAATATGGTGGATTTCAGTTTAACGCATACATGTATTATAGATCTCGTCGAAACTGAATGTCGCTAGTGTTAATTGCAGTGTTAAACAAAGTTATCAATTACCTGACAAGTTTTCCCTTCCTTCCATGCAGTCAATTAGGAGCTACTCACAGTTTTGAGTTCAACACTTTTATTCTCCTGTTAATGTTTAAAGAAAAACTCTTTCTTGTATACCCTCTCCCTGTGTGGAACAAACTTCCTGCCCAAACTGTTAACGTTAGCACTACATCCCAATTTTGTTCTACTGCATGTCAGTTTTTCTATTAATACTTAAAAAGATCGTGTTTTTTTAACAAACATTAATATTAATCTTTGGCATTAGAGAAATCTGTTGGCAAAAAGTGCTGAGTGATCATAAGGGTTACAGGCAGGACGTTTTAATACCACTCAAAAACTCCTTGCTTTTTCACTTCACAAAAACTTTGATCCAATAAGTCTTTCTGCATTTCAGTTTGTCTGATGGAAAGCTGTAAGCTGATTCGAATATCAAGTTCGTCAGTTGCTAACTTCGGTAAGACTAACACGAACTCAAAATAAGCGGTCCTAATTACACAAAACTACAGGCACGAAGTTTATATGGGCATTCGGTTTTCGGACAGAGAATTCTGCGCATGTCAAGTTGCTGACACATTTTTCGCAGTCGTTCGTTCGCAGAGCCCACGTGTCATTGGTCAGCAGATTGGGTATGATGATGCGCACGCGTAATACAGGAAAACCTTTGGTGTTCTCACTGGAAAGGCCTTCAATTTACAGACAGGCGCAACTTAGTTCAGTTCTTCTGGACTGTAACTTCCAAACTAGGTGTTAGTATGAGTCATTTCAAGTTATTGTAAATATTTGTGTATATTACTCGTTATGTGCATTCGATCAAGTTTAAAATGTGAATTCGTGCTGTTCAAATAATAGTTTATTATTGGTATATGCATGAAAGGCGTATTTTTGTTTCAAAGCAGACTGTTGACTCTTGTTGGTGGCCGTGCTGTAACCATTTATTAATTACTGGGCTTGCACGCTCATTAAAATTTGTGCTGCCATGGTAACTTGACGGGCCTCAAATACACTCTGTTTCTAGTATTAAACTAAGTATATCTTACGCAAAATTGAGTTCGTTGACCTTCCTTTCTTTATCTGTTTTCAAATCTTCTTTTGAAGAAGTGTTTTCTACCGTCATGCAGTATTTTAAAAGGCGTCACAACGGAACACCATGAAAGTTGTGCGAGCTCAGAGCTGTTGTGACTATATTTTCTATTTTCCGGAGTGTATTAGAGATTTTCACATTCAAGTGAAATGGTCTATGTATTTCAAGTCGAGCAAGTGAACTGAACTCGAGCTGTGCAATGTTCAAGTTATCTCGAGGTTTCCGTTTGTAGTAAAATGGACGTGGAAACCAGCCAGCACACTTTAATAGTTGCTAATTGACATTAAGTCCTTTTGACACAATTATTGAAACACATTCCGTTCTTGTGGTTTTTTAAAATTCGGTAATAATTCAAGCTTAATCTTTGGAGCGCCACCGTGTCGCCCAGATTTCAACATAGTCAGATCAGAAGATGTACCTGAAGCAAAGACTTGGCAGACGTAATCTACTCTGAACAGTTCATTTGGCCTGAATTAAATCATAATTTAAAGTCTGCTTAGTATTGAACTTTCTTACTTTTTGTCTACTGAAAATAATTTGTTGGTATTAAATGTGTGTGCAACTGTTTCCGGTATCTTGGTCGCAATAATATGTAACATATAGTGTGCGTTGGTGAACAAGCTCACAACTGTATTCAAGACGCTGATTCAAGACGCTATTAAATGATTGCCGTCTCAGCGAATAGATGAACTGTGATGGTCGCCCACCAGAACTGTGGTTGAATTGTGTTTATTTATTGTTAACTCGCCACTCAACAGATATATCATCGGCACGCTAAGCTAATTACTGTAGCGAGGGCAGCTCAGGCTTTCACACCGCCACTTTTAGACTGATTATCACTGAATTGGCCATCTGTAGACAAGAAGTAACCGAGTTCCCTCACAATTTTAGCCATTTCCTTCCGACTCGCTAATACCAATGAAGGAAATTTTCCGTGAAGAATAGCTTCGGAGATCGGATTAAAGACGAGGCAAGATAAGAGTTGAGAGGCCAGATGTTTTCGATTGTATCGACTCATCTCACTTCTCTTTTACAGTGTTATGTTTTGTTTTCTTTGCCTTCAATTTTTTAAAAGAAGTGTTCATCAGTCTTATCTATGCTGTTGACAAGTTAGCCTTTCCAATAAGAGTTGTCTACTTTATTGTCGTGGGAAAAAACCAAGCCATGCCATGTGATAACACACCTAAATGAAGTTTCAACAAATTAAAATAATATTTGAAACAAACACATAGCCTTCGAACCGTTTGGATAAAAAGAGGTCGTGCGCTTCTGTAAACGAAGTTTCTTCATATAGTCGGCCCCAACTTAAAACTTGCAGTCAATTCAAACGCCGTGGTTTTTTAACATACTTTTTAGCTACGGTATTTAGCGCAAGTCATTTGCTTTTAGGGCTTAAGTTAATTTTGCTCAAAATTTTTGAGCAACGCTTATTTTTTGCGAGTTCTGAACATAATTAGACCAGTGTTGTTGACGGAATGTCAACCAATCAAACTGAAGTCCAAGTCACATGACTGACGAGTGCGTTAATGTCCCATCTATTACCCCATGCAATAGGCAGCTGAGATTTCGTGATAAGAACTTTACTAAAGTTAGTGTGCAGTCTTGGGACATTGTTGATATCGCAGCTACTGGTATCTTATAAACGCCTATTTAAAACGTTTTCAAGATTTTGCAAAGCCTTCTGCAAGATCTAGAAGTCCACCTATTTGATTCACTGATTCTATCAGGCAGCTAGCAAAGCATTGCGAACTGTGCATTTAGATTTTATCTGTTTACGGGAATGAAGTTTACTACAAAAAGAGCGTTTGTTCCATTTTTCCCTGTAAAACGTGCTGCTAGCTTCGTATTTATATACCAGCTACGCAAATGAAAACTGCTACAAAATTTGCGTTTGGGGCCGTTGCGTGTTACCGTATACAAAACAGATAAATCTTACTCAATCCTTTCTTGCTTTACATAACATTTTTTTGTTATTTTGTACATAACAATGAACCTTTTGAGAACTGGGCCAACAAAACTGTCAGCCAGAATTGTTCAAGAAATCTTCTAGCGCATTCCATGAAGTTGTTGTAACAAATCGCTTTATTTGTTTTGCTCCAATTGGAACCTAATGAAAGGGTAGACAGATTCAAATTATTCCAAACATGGTAAAAACTTTGACTAATTATTTTACAATGTGTAAGTTAGAGTGTGTTGTCCGATCTTCCCTGGTGCTGATACATGAAAGTGATGTGATACCATTCAAATTACGATAAAACGCATCCGGGAATAGTAATTTGTTATCAGTACATACCACATTCAGATTCTAGGCCAGGGGCGTTGAACACTCTAACAGGATCAACTTCTTGACGGAAACACTGTCGCTATTTCACACAATTGAAACAGCCCAGACGCGCTGTCAACACTGTTCATGGTATGTGATCATCAAACTCTCGTAATGGGACCCTCGTAATGTCGTTTTTATTAGCATACAGAATGTTGTCTTGTCAGACTGAAATTGAAAATAGCTTTTGCGCGCGTCGGCGTTTTTCAAACCAGGTTAAAGATTAGTTCGTTCAGTCTTTGCGTGCAAACTGTTTTGTAAGAGGCGGCTCGACTGTCTTCGTTCTTGGAATTGATGCATGAACACTCGCACATTCTTCTATGTGAAAAACCTTTGAGACATCATCGGCCCTTTTTTCGTTGCGAATTCAACTCTGCCGTTAGGAAAACGCGAGAGTCGCAGACTGTAAACTAATCTACGTTGATTGAGACATACTATTACACGCACCAAGGCAAAAGGTGGATAGATCTCCTGTTGACAGTTCGCATGCATTCAAATTTGATTATCCAATTAACAAATACTAACTTGACACTTAACAAGATCCTTATCAACAATATAAACATTTATGCTAATGAACAACATTAGCACTTGAGGTGGCAACGTACGTGTTAATTCTGCAATTTCTAGACCGCTGCTGGGCTGCCAGACAATACAATTCGGTATCAACCTTTTACGAATTTAATGACTTTGTGTTGATCCTAATGAACTTAGTAACGTTTTTAAAGCATACAACAAATACACGCTCGTTCGACGCCAAAGTTTAACTAATTATTCTGTTTTTGTTCCTATGCTGTGATAGCGTTGGTATTTAATACTGTAGCGTTCAGTTGTACTTATTTGATTTTTATGATTAAATCTATCAAATGTATACAGTATATATATATATACACACACTATTGTCTTGATATAAGTCAGTACATATTGGTTGACTATTGATAGCTTAATTTTCATCTCAGTGCTGTCTAAAATTGTCACTCTATTAACAACGAACTGCAACCAGCGCTTTAACTCACTTCTTAACCATAATCTCTATCAGTGCTGAGGAAGGTCACTTAGTTCACAACAAAACATTTTAAAATTAGACTCAACTCTATCTTTAAATGAGATTTTAAAATGACTGCCGTTACAGCACAACCCGAAGCAATTTATTGTATTTCTTCCATCAACATCTCATGCGGTCAAAGACTATCACATAAAGTTTCAGTTGATGGATCGGAGTTTTTTTTTCTAAACAACTACTGAACTAGAAAAGCAATCCAAATAACAAAATATTTGAAAAACGTTTTTTGCACTGGGAACTAAGGAAGTAACAGAAAGAGCATTTAGAGACAGGACGCTCGGTTTAGGTTTTCTGGCATAGTTTACATGAACACATTGTGTAACATCTCATATCAAGTTTAAAGGTTTAAACTATTTCTATAAATATCACTCTATGTCTGTGAAGTCGCGTCCTCTAATTGGTTAAAATCCGTGTTTGCATCCATTTTGTAATGGGAACTTGCTTCAGTGACTGAATGTGCCCTATGAAAGTCAGAAAGAGATGCGTGCTAATTATTCTGAACGCATTTTATCAAACTAGATCCTTTCCCATTTCTTAGCAAATTGGGCTGGTCCCCTATAAAATCACATCTGTATTGCTAAACAACTCACTAAATTTAAGAATATACTAAACAACGCGCTCCAGACCACCTTATTGAAAAACTATCATCGTTTAAATATACTAAATATTTAAAAACAACACAAGGTACTGCCTACTAAGCGGTCATTCTTTTTTCCTCTATCAGTACCCGTTACACTTTTAAGGTTGAAAAAATGCTTAATCTTTCAAAATTCTGTTTTATTGTACTCTGAATTTCATATTTTGTACATGTAGTCTTACAACTACATTTTGTATATTATGTAGCTTTAAAGTAGTTTTAACTTAGAACTACTTTATATGCTTAATATGTTGTGAAAATTTTTTGACCAAATTTAACTTAGATTGTAAAGTGTTTGTGTTAGTACTGGGGGCGTAAGGAAGAGTATAATTTTAAATTGTAATTTCACACCTAACCAAAATAAGGCGTTGTTGCCCTTGTTGTTGTTGTTGTTGATGATTAAACACTCAAACAGAGACAACGATTGAGAGACTGAAAAACATTTTTGTTTTAAAATATAGTAAATATATGCATGTAAGTAAGCTTCTTTATTTCTTCTGAAAACATACATCTCAGTTTTTGTGCTCCAAGTACGAAGTTAAGACATATTTGATCTGCGGTGGTCTTTTAAGGGCTGTTTTCTAGTTTAAGAAATCGTACATTCGATAACCAGACTTTCTAACTTGAGTTCCTGGGGAAGCCTGTTATATTCTCTTTCTTGTCAATAGCCATAAATCACTGCTTCATTTTAAAGTAGACAGGCGCAAGACACTCCAACCTGTGTCATAAACTTAAACGGAAACTTCTCATTTGCGAAGATCAACTACTCTTTATTGAAACTTAACGTGATACCGACGTGCTTGAAATAATTAACAGAGATAAGCTAAATGTGGCTGAATCTTGGTTTTATCGAGAACAAAATTTTCATGGACGTTTGCAATCAGTTATTCTGCGACTAAGTTCATATTATGAACTATGTTAGGTTTAAATGTTTATTTTACGCCCAGCGAACACAAGTCGAGTCTGATATCTTACTGCTTCGTAATTGCATATTGTTCAAAGTAAGATCTATTTCGGCGCTAATGAATAATTGTAACAGACAAACATATTTGTCCGGGAGAAAATTTTGAATTTATAATATTAAATATTTCGGACAAAAAACGTATGCAGTTCTTACATGGCCATCTAATATAACGGCATGAATGCCTTTATTTCTAGGTTTGACAATTTTTCAACAAAAACGAAGAACGTTGAACAATATTGGAATAATAAATCGTTGATTAACACATGGGCATGTGTGTATAGTCCAGTAACACTCCAGAATTATTACCCAAGAATGGCTTAAAGTGACTACGAGTAAACGCTGAGTCTTAAGCAGGGAATGAAGATCGCAATCGAGTCCAAGCTAGTGAATGTAAGGCAAAACAAGCATTGCTTTGTATTTTGAAATCCTTATTCATAATGGAGAGAGCCAGTCCAGACGTTCCATAAACTTGAATCAATAGGCACTATTCTAAACAGATGAAAGTTCCAGATTCAAATATGCTAAAGCTTTGATAATAGCGATCTAAAGGTCTTACATGTTATTTAAACCTTGCAATGAAAAGGTTTAAAACAATTAAAACAAAAACTTTTTGAGAGTAATTAATTTCTTCGAGTATTGTTGCAGTTCTGTGTATAACTTCACTATAACAATCAAATAAGTTAACTACATGATTTTATTCATTTAATGATTTATACATTCAATACACACATCACATAAACGTGATAAGGTTGTCAAATGTCAGGAAAGGTCCTAGATGAACTGAAACCCAGATAAATAGATGAACTGAAACCCAGATAAATAACGCCCAACTCTCAAGGCCCAGTGTCTATACTAATTCATAAGTTACTGCATATTCATCTACAGTTTATGCCATTGATACTTTATTAATAATTTATTCAGCTCTACTGAGTATAGTCTTGATACAAACTAACAAAGTTTCGATTCTTGCATGAAAACTAAGTGTTGTTAACCGCGCCAGACAGAACCAACATTTCAGTTTCAACATGTTACCCTGCTTGGTTATCACTCAGTGTGTCGGCATACCTTTTGAAAACGATAAATTGAAGATTACCGAGGACTATTTTTTACTCATAGCTTGTCAGTGTTTTGACCTTAGAAGATAAATAATGAACCGTGCAGTTCTTATCAGTAAATCTCAGCTGTTCGGCGCCACGATTATCTGATCTCTGACAGCAACAATCAGCAGCTCTGACACCTTGAGCGGCCGCAGTATCATTGAACTCTGTTTACAGTCAATAAATTGGATAATTGTCACGGTGAACCCACCACATGTCAGTAATAGCACAGTACTGTATTATTTTGTACTATCCCATCTGATAGACCTGAAAGGCTTACGGTACGGCATATACCCAAGTTAGAGTTCTCTTTCGATATTACTGATTCTGTCAGGAAGCTTGAAGTGAACGATTGTCGGTTTAAGCATTGAAAAATTAACAGTTCCAAAACGTTTAGTATCAACTGCATCATAGTTCAAACTCCCAAACGTAACATAAGTGATGAATTTTATTTTTCTTCAAAAAGGTAGCTTGTCAACCGCAATGGACTTTCTTGGAACCATTTATCTTTCACAACATGTGTACCTTTTCCCCTGAAAGTTTATATGCTAACGTTTTTTCATTTTTCGGACAGGAAGTAAATATTTGCAAAATATTTATCTTTGATCCGATTACACTAAGTACCGAAGCACTCAGAGAAAGAGTGCCCTTTCAAAGGTCCTTTCATGACCTTACAAAATGGGGTAAATAATCATGACTATTAAAATGCTACAAACGCATGAATTCTTGATCATTTATCACGAATAAAGTCTTAAAAAGTTTATATCAATGATATTTCTTTATCTCTTCACTCTATGACACGAGCATAATACAGAATCACAGTCTTCAACATTTCAATGAGTTTATTTAAACAGTATCTTGTTTTCAACTATCTTTTTACAAAATCCAATGTATCTTGGCATGTGATCTATATGTTTGGTAACGCTATATGCTGTTGGTCTATAAGACCTACTTAACACTGCCCAAAAGGCAAAATTTACCTGCAAAATAAAAATGCTGCAATGTTCTTTTAACGTTACAGCCAAATCCAGAAAAATGAGGACAAAACTACATGCTTTTTGTGTTTGTTTTTCAACTTACTCAAACGTGTACCAAGTAATTAGCAATAATTTTGAATTGTTTCTTATAATTATATATCTACGAGATAAAAAGTAAAAGTGAATGATTCAAAGCAATATTACTACATGTATAAAATAACAACAACAATCAAGATAAGATCCTTTGTTTCAGTAAATATTATGTTGTCCAATTCCAACTATTAATTACTATATAAGTTTGACTGAAGTATCATACATCCTCCTATACAAATATTTAACATGGCTATATAAAATGCTCGGTGAGTGTAGGCGAAATCAAAATGGTTGCGAGTTGAAGTTTAATGTCGTCGGGAACAGAGGCGCAGAAACCGGGAATGAAGGAACTCCTCCGATTATTCGAGGCCCCGGTAGGGCGGGCGTTTCTAAGACAGGCGGTGTTTGATGGCAAAAATTGTTTGCTGTTAACGGCGCAACAAAAGGCAGGTTTGACAAAGACAAGC
Organism: Parazoanthus swiftii; assembly: GCA_025403585.1. Classification (NCBI taxonomy): domain Eukaryota; kingdom Metazoa; phylum Cnidaria; class Anthozoa; order Zoantharia; family Parazoanthidae; genus Parazoanthus; species Parazoanthus swiftii. The sequence goes on along the minus strand of JAOBYE010444419.1, from coordinate 21,880 downwards.
TGATAGGAGATCCTGGAAGACAAGCTGGAAGAGAGAACAAATCAAAGTCAAGCTTCCGATATTCATCTATGTCCCGTATACTTATGGTTGAATACGTTTTTTTCGAGACAACAGTGGATGTTCTTATGCTATATGCAAAACTAAAGTATTATTTATCCATTTGAGAGAAACGCAATATTGACAATTGGTCCGGTTTAATCTCAAACACCAATGTTTTCCAATTGTACTAGAAAAACGTTAAGCGAGTTTTGTTTAGTTTTAAGAAATATTTAACACCAAACACTTCTTGTCAAGACAAGCAAAATGAGTGTTTAGTCTTTATACGGGTTTTCCACAACTTTTTTAAGATTTAGGTAGTTCTTTAGTTAACAACTAAATTGAAGCAAAAGGTACTACTATAGTAGATTTTTTCTTAGGATTTGTAATCTTTTGCTAAACATAATTGTAAAATAAGTTCCCCTGTTTTTAAGTACACTAAACAACACGATTTATTAGCGAGTGTGTAGACCACCATTATCAATAATTTGTCGATACAAAGTAGTTAAGTTTGGAAATAATAGAAGAAACTGGTGCATTATTACTTGCTTTCTCGAGCAACATATGTTTAGGAATCGATTTGTACTTTTGACAAGGAAAAGCTATATTCAGGAATCAACATAATTCCGAAACTTTAATTCCAGATAAAAAGACAAGTATTGCAAGTTGTTCTGTGCAGGGAAGATTATAACAGCAATGTTGACTTCAGCTGCCAACGTTTGAATCAACACCTAGAACACGCGTCTTTGAATCAATTCTTTGGTCGAGATCTCCACTTACGGTTTGCTTTAAAACAACGCCGATCTTATGCAATATTGGATATCTTTAGAAGTAGGCCCAGTTATTTGGTTGTAATAGGGAAACGTTTTGCTTTAGAACGCCATGGACTTGTTGCGATATTGAATATAATCAGAAGTGGAACAACCAATTGTTTGTTAATTGGTTCCAACGGGCAAAGTTCTGCTTTAAGATTTATACATGTATGCAACAAATGATTTCATTGTATTGAATAAAGAACAAAGAATTGGATAGCTATAGAAGTAGGCCTACCGTTGAACGGTAACCGTGCTATGGCTTCGGTGACAACGGGAAGAGGTTGCTGCCATTTGGGTTGGGAAAACAAAGGGAAGGAGAGCGACGAATTGTCAGCTGGTGGGCTTCTCCCATGATAACATCCACTGTGGTGATGGTGCTGTTGGTCTCTGAAAATGATGAAAAATATAATGTTCATCTTAATTTTTCTTTACATTCCATTCCCTGCTTAACTATATAACATAATGGCAAAGTGTTCTAGCCTGATTTGTTTTGATTGACAGTACAATCGTAAGTTCCCTTCACCAAAACAAATACATTGTTTTTTTTCTTCTGGCTCAGTTCATGATCAGTGGAACTATGCTTTGTGTTTGACCACGACAAACATTTTCTTAGTAAATCTAAATCTGTTTTAACAAAACTAACACTATATAATCCACTCCTTTGAAAAGTTGAAGACCATGAAGAAAACGATTGTCTTTATTGTTCGTTTTTGACAAATCATTTCAAGAAACCACTACAGTTATTGATGATGGAGTCCCTTAATCTCGTTTCTAAATATAACCAATTTGTTTCTGTTTTTAGTATATCTGGCGAAGAAACTGTGACAAAAATAAACGTAAAATACGTAGTAAATTCAACATATCTTGAAGCTGTATAATAGAAAAGTCGGGTTTGTCTCTTTCTCATTATATGGGCAAATAACTTAATCTTTTGAAATAACAACGATTTTCTGATTTAAAAAGAATGAAATTGTATAATTACTTAATGTTCTATTTTCGTAATTGAAGAATCTCGCTGATGTCAGGATGGAAAAAACTGAACAATAATCTTTGCTTTTAGTGCAAAGCATTTCCTTATGATAAAATATGAAGCTTAAATTAAACAACTGAGTCTGAAAGACTATGATAAAATATGAAGCTTAAATTAAACAACTGAGTCTGAAAGACATCCATTTAAATTTGCAGTAATTACGTTTAATCGGAAGCTTTTTGTTTCGATTTGGCTCTATTATGTAGAAAATAGTAAGTTCTGAAACATTTTGTTAATCACAACAGAAATTTATTCTCTTAACTAAGTTTCATCTCACTATTCACTTTTGTTGTTATTGTCTTTTTCACAGAGAGCAGCTTGATATTTTTGTCCATTATGGACTTAGGGTTGTTGTTACTGTTGCTGTTGTTGTTGTTATTAACGTCGTCGTCGTTGTTGTCGTTTCTGTTGTTGTTATGTACACCACCGCTTTTGTCAACATTCCTTGTTCTATTATTTCGTTAACTACGAGTCTCGATATCCTTTTCACCCAATAAAACACTGGTATTTTGTTTCCGAAGTTGATCCGAAGTAAAATTTGCTTTGATGTGTTCTTCTTTACAGAAAAAATCCAAAACAGATAATTAATAATGAATTAACCTTCAAAAGTAAAAACACATGGAAGGTATATTGCAAACTCATCTACAGGGAAAGTTACAGGTTTATATCATGACCTGACACAAAAAGAATGCCTTTGTCTGCTTGATGGGACAGAGCGTACCTTTCCACGGGAATTAGCCGCGATGAGTCGCGGAATCCTTTAGCAAACGGGTTACTGTCAATCTTTAACCGAGTTATCTGAATAATATAATAAAAAATTTTGAATTATGAGTATTCAAGATATTCAAAAGTAAAAAATACTATAAAAAATAATTGCAAAAAATAGTTTTTTGCAATCATGCAGGTGTAAAAATATAAGAAAAAACTACAAGCCAGAAAACAAGGAGACACAGCACATTTAACATCAAAAACACAAAACAAAACAAACAGATGATAGATTAAAAATACAAGTGAATAAATTTTGTGACATGTCTGTTTCCTAAATCTATTAAGAAAGGTGTTTTAAGCATAGAAACGGGAGTAAATTTCCAGTAACAATTAAAAAACAGGTAGACGTTTTGTCTTTCTTATTGTTCTTTTGATATTTTGAGCCATCCTGCAAATTGGCTTAGTTAGAACAACGTAACGGTAATTTGTTTATTTTTTATTTATTTTGCTGCATGTATGTGTACACTGTGGCTGGACGAGGAGCTGAGGCTTGTCTTATAGGCTGGACCTACCAGTTGGTTCTGATAAGCTGTTACAGCGATGAAAGTGGTTTCTGGAAAGGTAAACGTTCTCATCTCTTCAGACTTCAGGTTGATGACGGAGGCGGTGTGGTCACGTTTTCTTATGATGTGCACCCGGGGTTGATACTTATGCATTGAGTTAAGAATGAGCTGCAAAAAGCAAGTTCAGAAGGGTGAGGGAGCGCCACACATTCTTGTACTAATTTGCTGAAAGGTAAATTTGCAGACATCTCGTTAGGAAGGTGCCGTATTGTCGCATGACTTGTCATGATTTCAGCAGCTCGTCAATTGCATTTTACACCATCGGGGTGCTGTTGAGCTTTTGAATGTGTGGAAGAAAACAGCCCCACATGAGTAACAAAACAGTTAATAACGAAAGTTAAAAACTTAGAATACCAAAAACAATATCTTCTCGGCTGTTTCAAAAACTATTGCTCACAGCATTAATATCTATAAAACCTATACCAGCCAGCGATATTCCAACTTTAATCAAACGTTTGTAGGTTGTTGGTCAGTATCGCTACTTTCTTTTTGTTTTAAAAGGAAGTTAAAACGTCCAAGTGATACAAGTTTGCGATCACAACTGTTTTGTTTATGTAAATGCGGAGAACGAAATTGTCAATTTCAAAGGCATGCATTTAAAAAAATATTAAAAGGAGTTTTTCTTACTAAAATGAGCTGATTTTCCTTGCTTTATAGTTATTAAAGAGTAGTATTTTGCGCAACAAACATTCAGAGCGAGGCAGTAGGTAAACGCCTACAATCGCTAAAACTATGCATTCACCTTGGTTTTTGCATATTTGCTTCCTTTTCTTGGAAGAAAAAGTAAAGAAAACTGTAATAGTAGATATAGAAGTCTCATCTTCAGCCATTGTTGCCTATATAAATGTCATTGAGTTCTTGACGTTTCTACGTCAAGTCTGTGTTGAAACGCCAGTGCACAGGCAAAAGTAGATATGTTAATGGCTGTAGCAAGCCAACATTAGTACAAAATCACAATAATTATGTTTTATGAGAATTAGTTAAGGTAGGAACGAAAAGGATTATGCATAGATAAGACTTGAAGTCAATCTACCGTCACTAATAAAAAGACTTTCTTCAGAGCGAACATTGTTTAAGATGAAAAATATTTTTTCTAAAAGTCTAAAGTGCGAATCATTTATAAATGTCTCCTTTGCTCATCAAAGAGAACATAAATCCCTTCGATCCGCAATTTCAATTTTCACTCAGATGCAAAAGCATCGGCGCAAGATTATATCATTAGTCATTAGATTGTATCCTTAAAAATAGCGACAAAACGGACTTCCTTCTTTATCAGTCCGAGTACTGCACACTTACATGGCCATTTTCAGCTTGCTCGGTATCGTTGTTGGTAAGCTTGACTTTCTCAAAGGAGATAATTTGCTTGAGCAGCTGTTCGCCTGTGAAGGGTGAATCCGGGTGCATGTAGAGCCTGACAGGAGCTGGAGGGTCGGCCTTCCCTGCTACCAACCAGGCCGAGCGGTGGTACGCGTATCGATAGCGTTTGTCGTCCACAGGCACGATGTCCATCAGGACCATGTAGTTCGCTTTCGCTTCTACTCCACTCACCGAGATACGGATAGTGGGGAACATGCGTCTGAAAGAACATTTGAAAGCGGAGATTAATTTATAATTGTTTACTTGGTGTACTCAATTTTTTATGGACCACTTTTCAAAACATGAATGAAGCGTTTTCTTGCTTTGTTCTTTGCGAAAGAAAAAATGATATACTTTAGTGAAGCATGGTACAACAGTCTAGAGATTTAGGATTTGTGGACTATGATTACAGTGCAACGTTTTAAAGTTTTGTTTATAACAATTATAGCTTTTAGAATACGACTGAAGAGCACCCATAGATTAGAGTTCCCTTAAACAACTTTCATGGTATAATACAAACAAAAGAGTGACTCATTTATTAAGGAGCACAGCTCTCAAATCGTTTACTCACGAGTGTTATTTATAACTCAATATATCGTTTCAAAAGTCCATATGGTTTTTTCATTGTAGATATACAGTATGACTTGTCTCAGAGCTCGTATGCCGTATGATATTTTATATCTATGACACCCCGCTCTCTTGGGTGGGCGACACAAAAGAAGCAAGAACATTAAAAATGCTGGGGATATCGTCCTTCTCAGGTTAACCAAGCTGGTTTTATGTGTTCATTCAAACTTTATTCAGGTGGAAGTTAATTCACAGATTCAAACCGCATGATGCAGAGTCGACTCTACTAAGTTTTGTTACTCAAAAAAGAACAACTATTAAAGTGATCAGCTACAGTGACATAAAAAATATTATTATAACATGCAGCTACTTGTTGAATAAAGATTGCAGTAGTTAAATTTCAAAATGTTCTGGACAAAACCTTCTTTATGCAAGTCGTTCGAATTATTGACAAGACAAAAAAGGAGTATCCTCGATTGAATATATCAAAAATTGCTTCTGAAACTAGGGCCTTGTTTTCAAAGGAACACGGTTCTTTCTCTTCAATAACCATAACAGTAACACACCAGGTTTCAAAATTCAAATAGCTTTTAGATGTCTTGCATCGAAACGCACGACACATTTTTAGGCTCAATTGAGAATTTTTTGGATCATCTTGTCCACTCTTTAGACTACAAGATACTCACTACGTGATTTTATTATTACACTCAGGAAGGAAACAAAGTGGAATAATTATCAAACATTCTCTCCGGAACTATTAATTTTATTTTTGGTAACGATTACCATTTACCGTGGATCCTTTCTTTTTGTCAGTCAGCTCAAGTGATGTTGATTGAAATTTAAAAAAAATTAATAGAGAACAGTTATGTGGTTATCACAAAAGTATTCGAAATGACTAACAAAGAAATCTTAAACGCCTCTTTCTGTCTTTTGAGTATTTGTCACATCATCATCATATAGAAGACACATCAGGGATGGCATTCAGGGACCCACAAGGTTTATTGACAAACACTTGTTCTGTTTTCACACTCGATAATTTGTTTGCGTGAACATGATAGTGGAAGATAATATAGAGATAAGGACAAACTGTCTCTGAATCTGTTTACAGTGATACACATTAAAACAGATAAGCAAGCCAGTTGTTGATGTTGTACCACCTGATGAAACAATTAACAAGTGTGCGAAAGTTAGACAAGGATTTAATTTTAAGACGCTCCAGAAACTGTGGTGTAAAGAGGCTGTGATAATTACCCTACACTGTTTCCATAGTTCCTGACAAGAAAGTGAATAATCACTGGAGTTCCCTCCTTTTTCATGCCAAGTTACAAGTACTTTGCTAATTGGCAATGAGGTGTGACTTTTAGAGACTAAAATAAGTTGAAAATCATTTTTCTCATATTACAATTAAAATCGAACATTTCCTTTCTCTTTCAGTGACTTGTTATTAGATTGAATTTGTTTTATTTAAGTGAACATTTGTAATAACTGCACCCGGAGATCAGTGCTCAATAAATGAGTATAAGTTTTATTATAATAAACAAATATACATAATCGTTTAGTTCAGCATTGTGCATTAAAATGTTGTTGCTTTTAAGATTTTGTCTTGGATTAGGACAGAACATGCTTTGTTATATTTACAAAAGGTACAGCGGTTATTAAGAAATTGTGGCGAACATCAGCAACACTCTTATGTATTATATAATTAGGGCAAGCGATTGTTTTTCTATCCTCAAGAAGATAACCTGATAACTAAATAGGAAAACATTTATATTGATTATCAAATCAAATCACTTTCATGAGTACTCCCATTCACTGAAACATTTCGTCGGTACGGTGGAAGATACTGTAGCCGTATTGATTGATTTCAATGAGGCGCAAAGAATTAGCTGATTCCCATCAACTAAAAAACATCAGCCTCCATAAAGAGCGAGCATTCATGTAAAAGACAAGAATGCAATTCTTTTGGTATTCATGCGGAAACAACAGTTCACACAACTTCACTCAGTATTTTAAGAACGTTAATGAAGAGGTGGTAAAAATCTCAGGTTCCACGAGTTATCGTATGATAGCGTACCTGCCCGCTTTCGTAATGATCATCTCCGTGCCAAGGACGCTAAATCGCTCCCACAGTTCTCTTCCCTCAAGTTCCACGTGAATATTTTCCAATTCTTGCTTTAACTTTGTTGGGTTTGGATTTGGTATATTTTCCCGAACGCTGCTAGTTTGGTGGTCAATGTTCTCCACAGAGCCATTGGATAACTTGTGTTTTTTGCGTGGGGAAGAAGGATCGTTGAAAGCCTCATCTGTTTCGCTGGAAGATTTCTTTTCTCGTTTTCGACTACCAATATTGAGATCAACTACGAAGCAAAGAAATGGTGTGAAACACAGTTCATTTGAGCTTGGATGAAATCGTTACAAAAGGCACAGAAACTCGATTATTTACAACTTAGATGAAGAAACGACAAAAGCAATAAGAATCTTACCAACAACTTCTTTTTCTGAAGAAATCAGGGAAGCGATTGAAAAAGCATTGGCTTTAGTTGAGAGAGATGGAGAACTTATTGTATCGATAGTATCCATATTGCGTGCTGCTTTCTTCTGATGTCCTAATATTTACCTGTTGGTTTGTACTAAAGCCCGGTCTGGCCTTCGGCTGTGTTAAATTCTTTGGCAAACAGGCAATAAACAGCAATTAATGATTTGATGACAGTGACATAGACTATCACCGGATGTGCAACCTGGCGACCTCTACGGAATGAGAACCCACAGGCCCGCCCGGGATAAAGCCTTCACAGTGGAACACTCAAGACGCGGAATCCGTGGGAGGGTCTGAACCACGCACATGGATTAGTTGTGTTCTTTGTAACTCCCGCTGCAGTGGGATAAACATTGCCATTTTGCACGTTAGCACCTCCTGAAGCAATCTTTATTCTGTAGTTAAATAAACACTTTTTGTCGGTTGTAGTGCGCACTTGTGACCGCCTGCAAAAGCTGTATCAGTGAAATTTAACCCTTCGAAACACTAGGCAATACTCTTGCCGAGTCTTTCAGAAATTCGTAAATCGTTAATCAACTACCTTAGACGAACTACTTTTTTGACAACTTTGCCATTATGAGAAATAGAAGCTGTCCAATTTAAACATGGCCACTGTTGAAGGTGAAATAAAAACATTAAAGTTAAAAAGCATGCAAGAAAGAAAGAAAGATCGATTCCTTTGAATTTTGTAATACCTGTTAACGCTATGGGAAGTTTCTTTCTGTATCAGAGAAATCTCGATGTTGTTATCAATGCTGAACAATGTCAAAAATATATCGTCGACCTCCTTGGCTCAGTGAGCCTTATACTTACAGTAATATTTCTTTTCAGTTGTGGAAGCAGTAAGCTTATAATATCGCTGAGGGAAGAGTAATGAGTATTAGGAGAATGGATTATACATCAAGTATCTTAAGATTGAAATACTTAAGTTTTTAAGAACGAAATATTCTTCTGTCTTATAAGTCTGTGTTAATTTTTCAACATCGTTTATCCTCGGAAGTTGTTTTTACAATAAACAATACTTGGTTTGTTGTCGGAAGCCGGCCGTTCAAACACATATATAATCGTGAAAATCCGATTCATATAGAGCTTGTCAAACGCGCGAATGCGAACTCGCTGACAAGTGTGCAATTTTTCCCACGACATCCATTGGATTTACCTCTATAAATAAACTGTTAAAACATATCATGTCAACAACAGCGATAACATCGACAGAAATGACGGTCTGCGATTTATATGGCAGAAATTTGAAATCTTAAAATCATTGTCGTGATTAAATGATGAAGCTAGCACCTTTGTCACGAGCATTGAGTCCCTTCTTGGCACCTTCGCTTCAGTAAATTACCTCTGAAAGCTGTTACTTCAGATTAAACCACGCATCTAGTTCTTGATTCTACCTACTAAGACTATAATTTGGACTGACATGTGTTAGTCCGGCGTTGATCGTGAGCACAGATTAACGTTTTAATATTTGCAATTAAAGCTTCATCATGAAATATTTCCTTTCGGTGCTGCCCCGGGCGGTATCGCTTCGATGTCGTTTGCAAGCTGTTAATTAGGAGAAGCATCTGCACTGCAAAGAATAACGAACTGATAAAACTTTTAACATTTTGCAAAATATACCTAGATCTTGTCCAAAAAAGTAAATCGTATTAAGATTGTTTTGAAGAATTTGTTTAATGTTTTAATAGACGCTGAACGTGTTAGATAAGACAAAACAATTCAAATGTGGGTCACATGTTTAGGCAAAAAACTCGCATTGGATGAAAAAGAATAGATATATTTAACTTACAATTTCTGATTCTGTCGCTCCATTTCTAGTTTTATAAAGGCTGTTTTGGAGATGTTAACATAGGTTAACTCGTTAAAAATAGTTATAATATTCTTCAATTATATGCACCGTCATCGATATCATTTGACCATTAATCAAATTATAGTTTTGGTATAATCATATCGATCGTTTTGCAATATTTTTAAAAACAAAAAATTATTGTTAATATAAAATGGACAACAACGATAAAGAAACAAACTTTTCGACAGCTGTATGACCTGCCTCTGTCGCCATAGTGTGATTTTATAAGCATATGAAGAAGGTAAAAATGTTGACCTCAATCTCACAGGAAATCGAAGATAATCGCCTCTAAGTGTCAGTTTAACAACAGAATAAACACCAACTCTAGATGGTACACGCCAAGTTCAAAGGAAATGAAAAACCTTAGGTTCAAAAACAGTTTTGTACAGCAATTTGTACAAGAAAAGTAAGTCGACTTCATCCTTAACGCTGTTACTCTCAAGAAAGCATGTCAAATGATGAGCTACTAAAATCTTATCACTTATCTCCATATTTTTGTAGTAATAAGTTGGGAGAAGTAGGCGTTTAATCTTAGATAGTTCAGAGTGGATGATGAATTCCCCTTCAAAACTTATCAATTCAAAAAAATCACTTTGCAGTGATAACGTACCGAAGAAGAAGATAGATATTGATAAACTTGGTAGGAGCGACGGGGTTTTAAAAAAACTCTTACCAATGATCAATTGACATACTCACATGTAGCCCTCGCCAGCTTATGATAATAGAATCCCTGTTTTACACTCATTAATAGAGAGCTTTGACGTTTTACAAAGCCACAGGTAGCTCTTCAGTTCCCGATAAAAGATTGTAAGTGTAAGCAAAATAAACAAGCATGGTAAAAAAACAACAAACAACAACAACAATCTCTCTCACTCTCTCTCTCAGTCTCGCACAAGAACACTTTGAGCCAAATAAATTTCGGGTGAAGCTGTGAATCATCAGTATGTTTAATTGAAATACATGAAATACATTTATAACACTTTTTTAAATATGTTTTGTTGGCATATCATCTTGGTGTTTAACGGATGGGTTTGAAGATTATACTATGTAGCTCAATGATTATACTAATAGGTTTATTTCAGACAGGAAGTTCTTTCCGAGTCTTCTAGATCTATAATAAATCCTTTGGAGTATCACTCAAAGAAGTTCACATGTAAAGCTACACCGACAACAAGGATGAAATAATTTCCACACAGATGTTTGAAAGTTTTCTAGTAATTTAATGCATAAAATGTAACATGTGAAACGCTGATTGGTTGGGGAACAGAAAACGAATGAACCAATCAGACTGCACGATAATCTTTGAGTAGTACTTATAAATAGTGAAACAGCAAGAACATTCCTTAAAGAAAAAATGTAAACAGCAGTAGATCATCGTTGGATATTTAATTTTCTTAGGTTTCTTTAACATTTCTTGTAATGATCTGTGTTACAAGGATGTTCAATTTATTGGTCGAGGCTGTATGAACGACCAAAAGATTTTAAGCCATTAAGGATTATTCATCGTCAGATTTCTTTAACCCTATTTAGACCGAGGGAATTGAGAAAGTGAACGTGTCAGTGCCATAATCAAACCTCTCTAGAGAACGAACTGCTATAGGTAAAACTCCAAGTTGTCTGACTTTTCCTAAAGTTTATTAACCCAGGAACAGCCAAGCATCAGCACAAGGGGGAGGGCCTGGCTGAGGAATGGGGCGGGGGAGAGGGGTTGCACATAAAAGATTGAGTTTTGTTAAGTTGGCAGCTTTAGGTTAGCTAATTACCAAGCACGGTTTAGCAACAGTCGATAACAACGTTTCCGCTATCTTGGCCGCCGTCTTGGGTTTTTCAAAAAGATTTATGTTTGGAAAAACTGGAGCAAATTTGCTTAAACTTAATAAGAAAAATGCAGCAAGTTTTCTTAAACTTGATAGAAAACATCTACTTACAGCCTGAAGTAGAAACAAGGAAGAATGAAATAGAAAAGAAGAAATAAGAACACATTTTGTCAAAAATCGCGTTTTCTGATTCAAACTTCAAGTTGCATAATTAACTAGCATAAAATTGCATAATTAACTAGCATAAAGTGATGACGTTACCTAATTAACATGAAAAGGTGAATTCATAATTGGACTAAAGGTACTGCAAGTTTCATATTGGTGATTTTAGACTTAAGGTCGGGGACCCTTGAACATTTAAGGGTTTAGGAACAAATTTATGTGTCAACGTGTTTCCATTGCAACATCGTAATTTTTAAAAAATGTTCCGATTTTTTCTTTGAAACTGTAGCTTTTAATAACTTAAGTTCCTTTCCCTCGTTTTGAGTCAAGTATGATCTTCAGATTTCAGATTTTTGATGTCATGTAACAACAAAATTGTCTTAGTTATTAACTGTTGTATTTGCAATAACTTAATTTATCAATAAGCCCAGCAATTTTGGCACCCATATGGATTATTGAGTCGTTGCCACTTTCATGCCCCACCCCCCGGCTCCCCTTCCCCCCAACAAAAGTAGCTCTATAAAAGCCCAGTCTGAATAGGGTTTAAAGTTTCTTTGTCAAGAGTTAAAAGCTTTTCCCATTTTGGATTTTTTACTGTGTTTTGAATGATTTTATACATTCAAAGGCTAATCTCAACTGGCTTACTGTTTCATATAGACCCATATGCATTGCTTTAGCTTAACGCCTTAAGTAAGTCTTGAGCTGGTTAGCGCGCCCCCTCTTTATAAGTCTTGTTGTTTTATACCAGTGACTAACGGTATTTTCAGTTTCAAACTACAGAAAATGCGTTCCTTATTCAGTCTTACTGTCGAGGATTGTTTTACCATGTTCTGAAATCCTATAACTGCTTTTCAGAGTAAATGCATCATGCATGTCAACTTTCTCCACTTCACTCGCTTCCGCTTTCATCTGAAAGCACTGCGCGTTGGTGAATACCACAAATTCAGACCACTTCTCCTTTGGTCCTAACCGAGGTGCAATAGTTTGTCGGAAATCCCTTCACACTTTCTTCAAATGAAAAACGTTTGCTGTGTTAAAAACCTGTGAAAGTGTATACAAAAACAATTTCCTTTTAAGATCCTGAAACTACAGGAATAGAATATACCTACTTGTGGCTTCTGTGGTAGCAATTTCAATTTTCAAATTATACACGTGCCAACCCATCGAACATTCACACGTATTGTATGACTGATGTGTTCCTATGAGTCCATGTAGGCGAGTTGTAGCAGCTTTATGAAAATAAAGCGAAAACTTATCAACTTTCGCCTCACATTTAGTGCTAGTATCAAGTTCAAGCTATGAGCGAGTAGAAAATACAGAAATTTGTTTTCCCAGAGAATTAAAAAAAGCAACTGAAACTTTGAGGCGCACGAGCCGGCTCCGCTCATGCATGAACAGTTATTCATGTCGCGCGCGGCCCGTCTTGATGAGCTGTTGGAGCACGGAAGTGGTTTAAATCCCATAGCACACAACGCTGAGTCATGCATATGGCTGTGTAGTAATAAATCAACCCAAGAGAGTTAATATAAATGTCTTAAAATGACTGATTTAAGCTAAGCGATTCTCGGTCTCTTTTTTCGAAAGCGAGTAGCCGCCAATTTAGTGTTTTCAGCACCAAGGGCGTGGGTTATGATGATGGATTACCATCCAGCTACATCAAAAGGGTTTTCCTGGTGCATTGTTTCATACCCAGACAAAACGGAACTGTGGGTTGACAAAATGTGATAAAGAAAGCGTTCTCTGCTTTAGAAAGCAGATTTCAGTATCCAGTCGGCCCTTTTTGTGTAAATAAATGTGTTAAACATGCAGGTGTGCAAAGTGTGTACGAGTGTACAGTGAACAAGGGTACGATAATCTTTGAACAGCTGAATGCACACTCACTCGATGATGGAAATGGAGTTCTCCGATTGGTTCCGCCCTGATAGGCTGTCAGATCATATTAGCCCCGCTTATGGAGAACTCAAATGGCAACGGAGCCAGTGCAGAACAAACCGACGTAGACTTTATTATAGTTCTACTTGAGAAAGAAACAACTCAAAATTCCAAAAATTCAGCCAATTTTAGTTATCTAAAAAGTGTATGATTACGTACAAAAAACAGTCATTTCACTCACTTGTCACTGAATAAGGCAGTTGTAATGTGAAGTGCAAACAAAACTCAGCAATTTTAATAATTATCTGACGTTTCAGGCACACATTGACCACTGGCATGCTAATTTGCACTTAACTCCTTCAAAGATCTTTCGTTTAGCCCTAATTATAACATGAACCATAGGGTTGGATCATTTTTACTCTCCCCTGCCCGCCCTTTACCACCTGTAATAGGAGTGAAGGGTTAGCATGAATGTTCAGAAAATTGTTATTAGCGGGATAATAAGCTGCTAGAGAACACCGGTAAACTTAGCCTGCCGCATTTTTGTGCAATTAGGTGCAGTTTTGAACAAGCACGATTAATGTTGAATTTAATCACACCTTGATTTTTGTTAATGATAATCAAGGTTTAATTAAATGATAATAATATTAATAATAATAATAATAATAATAATAATGATAATAATAATATTAATTAGTAATGGTAATAACAATGATTGATCATAATAGAAACAATAGTAATAATGATGATAGTAAACATCACAAAAACACTTATAACTTGAATTATCCAACACAATCGAATAGATTAAGATTGTTTGAGCAGTTTTATTTGTTCAACAACACAGGTTATCAGGCCGCTATATTGAAGGATTTCTAAGTTTTTCAGATTTTAGTCAAATTTGATTTATAAAACTTAAAATCATAGGAAAACAGCGTTTAGCGAATAAAAACTACAAAATACGTAGAATCCATCGTAAATTGTCAGCATTTAGTTCCTTTTTCACGAAAGTTGAAATTTCGAAGTCAACACACAGCTTTGACGTCACCTAACTAGTGTCAAAAGATGTGCCAGACAGTTTGATTACGCTCAAAGTGCATATTTAGCAAGACCTTTTTTGTCAATTTTTACAGTTAAACTTGTGCATTTTTCACTTTTTTCCGTTTGTTGCCAGGATTCATGACGAAATGCGGCAAGTTTTCTACAAGTGCTTGCCTTTTACTAAAATTTTCCAAAATAAGATTTGCTTCCTAAAATAAACAACGAGCCGTGATTTGCTGCAAATATTGCAGTTTTATTCAGTTTTGAAGGTTGGTCTGACTACAACTGGAACAATAAAAATAATTAGAGTTCTTATTTTTGTGTAGGAGTTTGGGAAGACGTCGTAGAGGAGTACTAGTTAATTTACCTAAAGCTTGACTATTTGCAGCCTAAAAAGCAAAACGTCTACGTGATACGTTTAGCTACAAACATCTTAAAAATTGGTCTAACGGAGTCTCCGGAAATTCTCCCAAAGGATCTAAATACCCAAAACTATTGCAAAAGCTCTAAACATCTAAAATAACAGTTTAAATGATTCAAAATACCTCTGAAATTGCAGCTCATTAAAACACAGATATCGAACACTGTGAAACTCTTCCAATTAGAGCCTTACACGCAACTCGTTCTTACTATAAATATTATTATTTTTTTTAAATAAAACCTCCACCAGCAATGTAGCAGTTTCGTTATTATCTAGAAGCTGGCGAACAGATTCACAGCCGGTTTTTACAAAAATCTCAGATTTGGTTTTCACAACCACTGAACATTTCCATCTTAACATTTTTTGAAGTGAACCCTTTAAGGCCCGTCCACACGTATCTGGATATTTTTGAATACGCAGCTTTTTCCGGATTCGCCTTTCGTCCACACGTAATCGGGGAATCCACATGCGAATCCGCAACTTTTTGAATCCGCTCTCCAGAATGGAAGTTTTTGAATCCACAAACATTTTGGAATCGTGTGGACGGCCGAATCCGGATATTTTTTAATCTGATGACGTAACAAAATCGGATCCAGTCCTTAACACGCGAATATTCAAATATTCAAATACTCAGATATTTCAAATAGTTCGCTAGACGCGCTGCTTCGCGCATGCTCTAATTACACATATTCACAGAGGAGTCCTGGGCACTACAATGAATCCGGATACGTGTGGACGGGTGAACTCGATTCGAATACGCAACGTGTGGACGCGAATTTTCTTAAATCCGCAACAGAAAATATCCGGATTCAAAAATATCCGGATTCAAAAATATCCGGATTCAAAAATATCCGGATTCAAAAATATCCGTATACGTGTGGACGTGGCCTTAGTTGCTCTAAACATCTGAGGGAGTTGCCAAATTTTTTGGTGAATTACATAGTTTCTAAATATCTCCGATAATCCTTAAATATAACTAAAAAGTATCCGGG
>JAOBYE010444418.1:0-60400 GCA_025403585.1 Parazoanthus swiftii | reverse complement strand
TTATTATTATTATTATTATTATTATTATTATTATTATTATTATTATTATTATTATTATCATCATCATCATTATTATCATTACTATAATTATCGTGCTTTGAAGTAACTATTCAATCTCGTCCAAAACCTACAGCAGAAGATTATACATCTCGTTTCGTCGCGACTTTTTACGAAGAAAACATCGACAACTACAGGGAGAAAGAACTATTAGTTTTTAATTATTAACCTCAAATATAAAAGAAAATCAAAATGAAGAAAACTACTTTTAAAATCTTCCAAGCAGTGACAGTGAAGTCAGGGAAATGTTGAAATTTTATTAAGATTCGATAGACTTCTTTAAAACGATCAATGTTAACAACTTAAAAAATTCTCATTTTATTTTACGGTATTCTTTGTTTATCCATTGACCTTTATTTGAAAGCACGTTTATTGCAAACTCAATAAATTTACTAAGTGAGTTCAGTAACTAGTGTTGCTAAACTAAGGCTATAAACTACGTTTTCTTACAAAATGTCTTTTTCTTTGGATTGAGGCCAAACGTTCTTAAAATATTCTTAGACTTTTCGGAGAATCAGAGTACGTCTATACTCTCGTGATTTTATATCAGTAGTTCTTCTATTATCACTAAACAACATAAATGTAAACATCAATTGTTTATTTGGGGTTCTTTGGCGGACTGCTACGGTCCTGTCGAAAAACACGGGAATCTGGTAAGTTATGGCGGGAAAATTGTCGCGCGCGCACCTTGAGCTTCCCCTTACCTAGTTACAGAAATCCCGACCAACCAAATCAGTTATATCCTCTAAAGAGTTCTAAAAATCTTCACTTTTTTGCTAGAATCTCGCAACTATTTCTAAAAATCTCTGAGTTATGGGGTTTATCAATCATGGACTAACAACAGAACGTAGAGTCTACTGTTTCAATGACCGTTTGTAATGTTTTTCAGCTACTTAGAGTTCCGCGCAAAGATTATCAGTTTGAAACACGCATTTCATTCAAGAAAAGTTGCTCTTTCAAATCATAGAACAAATCAACATGACCATATGCAGTTATTGGAAGTGAAAACCTCAAAAATGGAGCACTGATCAGTGGGAGTACATTCCGTAAAGTTTGTGTACATGTATGCACACTAAAAAGGAATTTCACTGAATCAGTATTCCCAGAATTCCTCAGAGTCGTATAGTTTTCAAGTAGCAACTTCTTGAATGAGATGCTTTTATTTCAAAATCTGCAAACATTACTATTTTGACCTTGCACTCGAATATTAGGATGCCTTGATCAAAAATAGAATGATACGCTCCAAAATGAGAGTAACACATTATATAGCACCTATAAGGACCCTTTGCCCGCAAATTCGTTTGTTCCCTTGCCAAGGAAGCGAGTTGGCGCAGGCGTCGTTTGATCTTTATCATCATGTGACATATCATCATCATGCCTATTTTGGAGCATTTGACTAAAGGGGTACAAATATTTTATATTAATCGTGCTGTACATTTTCACTTGACTCTCGCTTCTTTTACCAAAACAGACACGTCCAGTTTAATTTTGTATTTGAGAGTTTTCTGGCTTCAGTTTGTTTACATAGTGATCTTTAATTACTCCAGCAATACATGCATTCTACTAGTATTTTGAGCATATAAACCAAAACTGAACGAAAAAGTGAAACAAAATCTTCCTTGACAAACTAACTAATTCGATATTTGTGTTTGTGTTTGACTTAAGAGTGCGGAAGAAGTCTAAACAAACACGTTGTGACGTAATGGTAATGCAAGTAAAGACGTAGATCAAATGCCTGTAACAACATTGCGAGTGGCCAAACATTGCAAAAAGGTACATTTCCCTAATAAATTAAGATTGGATTGTCCAAAGGCATTCATGTGCTCCAATACCATGGGTGTTGTGGGCTCTAACAAATATGATACAAATGCAAGTTGCTTGATCGGAAAGTTTATCAATCATCAGTACTAAAATGTATTTGTTGGAATATCTTATTTTGATTCTAAATTTTTGATAACCCAACGTTTCTCATAGCTTTGGTATCAATGCAATAAAACATTTCCAGAACCTGGAGTCAGGGTAGCGGTTAGGGGGCTACCCAGCTGGACTTAATGGAGCGCTTACAAGACAAGTAGTGTTATTTTGCTTTCAATTTTAAGGATAAAGATTAGGAAAGCTGACTAATCTGTACTTGAATTAGCCGTAAATCTATGAACAGTGCCAAATTAGAAAAAAATCTAATGATAAATGTTCTACCTGTATATAGACAAGCACAATAGCATTTTTATTGCACTTTTTGATCAATGCTAGCCTATAAAAATCTTGTTTCAAATACTTGTAAATATATATTACACAACTGCTGCCGTATACAGTTTACTTAATCCTACGTGTAACCAACTTACCAGCGATCCCTACAAACTTTTTGAATGAACTGAAAATTACATCAAACTCGGGAACGCATTTAAGATTCAGTGTAAGCTTCGCAAGGGATGATAATCTCAAAAACTTAGACAAAATAATTTTAATTCAATCGAGTTCAACCAGTTTGTCCGCGTGTATACATACATATATATATTAACTTTAACTCTAAACACTTTGGCTACTCGAAGATACTTTAAGAATATTTGGTTTTGTAGTTCTTTACATGTGTGATTGCGGAACAGTAGCAGTGTTCATATGCATGTAGGGTGATGATATATAAGCACAGTCGGCAGTGTTTCTGTGATATGGAGGGGGTGCTGGAGCCGGCATAAAGACTGGACCCGAACTGTTAGTAATGACTGACGGTTGGTAATTAGCCTGTGCTTGACGTGAAGAGCCCGGGGCGTTCCACATTAAGCAGTTAGGATTGCTATTCGATACTTGAACTGGAAACTGAGGTGCTGGTGGGGGAGTTGTCCTTTTTACAACAGGCGCCTGCTCTTTTGTTGGTAGCTGGATTGGTTTCTTTTCAGGGGCTTGTTTATTGTTTTCCACCGTTTTGCTTTGCTGCCGACACTTTGCCCGTCTGTTTTTGAACCACACCTGTTAATACAACAACAGAATGATTAAAGTTATTTGGCGATAGCAAAGTCCTGTTACTTCAGAAGTGTTTATTTATTGTGTACCTTTTTAGTTAGTAAAACGTTAGACTGAGAGCCCCACATCGCATTGTATTACATTAAATTACACTCTGGTGCAATGCACGGTATTGAGGCGTAATTTGTTTTGTTAAAAAAAGATTTGTGTTGTGTTGTGTTGTGTTGTGTTGTGTTGTGTTGTGCTGTGTTGTGCTGTGTTGTGTTGTGTTGTGTTGTGCTGTGTTGAGCTGAAGGGTGTTGTGCTGTGTGATGTAATGTTTGGTGAGATGTGATGTGATGTGATGTGGTGTGATGTGATGTGATGTGATGTGATGTGGTGTAGAGGTGTTGTGTTGTGTTGTGTTGTGTTGGGGTTTCTCAGTAATGAATAAAATATAATTTTTTGATTAAAACTAGCAAGAGCCTACATTTGTTTTCAAAAACAGAACAAACCCATATTAGTTTATCATAACATGGTTACGAGAATTTCGACATCTGCTAAAAGCTTAGCAAACTCTAATACAAGACGCTAGTCGTAGGCATTTCACAAAAGGATATAGTCGTTCTGCATCTACATTAGAGTTTATGGCTAAAGTTTTAACTTAAATTCATGATATTGAAACCAAATCTAGCATTCAAGTAAATTTCGGGTTCGCATCATAATAAACGTAAATAATCTATCTACACTCAATTTGTTGCTCAACCTCCCTGGTTATTTGATGTTTGTTCGCCGCCAGGAAGTAATTGACTTACTTAATGTTCGTATTCGGTGTCAAGAGCAAGAGAGTTTATGATTTCCATTTACCTCCCAGGACAGACAAATTATTTTCATCCTGAAACAGCATTTTGTACCGCTATTCTTTTTTAATTGATAACTGTAATTCTGCACTGGCAATGCTAGACAATTCGGTTCTGGTGCAATGTTTTTAGTCCGCGACAACAGTAGCTTCGATTTAAGCCTCTGGTTTTCACGAGAGCGGGTTGCCGATTATGCTTCTTCATCCAATCTTCGTTGTATCGCTGGAATAAAAATTGCTAGGCCAAAACTCTTTGTTTCGAAAAGCTGTCTTTACATCAATTAGATACCCGATTACGATTACGAGATGACAGCCGCAAACGCCGGAGCTACCTCGCTCGGCAAAAACTCGGTTATGATGACGCAAACACACTGCCGTCTTAACTTAGTAGACCAAAGCGGCCGGTAGCTCTTCCACGTAACAACAAACAACTGAACTCCTATTAATGTGCTATCTGGCAGGAAAAACTAGCCAAGGTATATTTAGTTTTTACTTGATCAAGTTCTACTACTTTGTTGTTAATTGCTGTCTTAGTTTGTTGCAAAATCGGTATGTGCCAAAGCACTGAAATTTGCGTGAAGCATTAGAAATTCAAACGGTATGCGACCGCATGAAAAACCACCTCTCGGTACAATTCCGTGCATTCAGGAAAACGTCCAGCTGCTGCATCTTGTAGCGTTGTCTATTTCTTAAGCACGAAACACAGCGGGCAATCCAACACTGACCTCCTTATACAAAAACAAACCAACAAACGTTAAAATAAATCCGAAAAACTCTCGCGCAAGTTGTTTCGCGCAAGTTTTGTTCTGGATCATTTCCACCTCGTTTCTGGAGTGAAGGACGAAGTAAAAGCGACATTATTCACTCAGTGCCTCTCTAAATTGGGTGTCAGAATCACGGATGAAATTCTATTCAGGTTTTACAATCAATCACCTATAAATTTCACCCCAGTGCGTGTTTACCCCACCGAGTGAACTGAAGCACTTGTTCAGAGACTAGAGAGGAAACTTGACACCGCCTTTAAACTCCCCTTGTACAAATGCCTTAGAACTTTTTCTGCTAAGCACTGAAAGTCAAGATTCTCATCAAAATTTCAAGAAACGTTTAGTTCTTCATGTTTTAGTTCTTAGAGTTTGAAACAAACTTTCCCATTTTTCACTTTAAAAGTACATACTGGAGTGTCAGCTAAACACTGTGGTCTTCATCAGTAGGTCCATGTAAAATGTGGGACTGAACTCTCAGCCAAATAGCAAGGCTGTCTTACTATGAAGAGACCATTAAATATATGTTATCCTAGTTGTAATGTTCAGGTTCATTTTCAGCTGAAAGCGTCCCATGTGTTACTTCGTTAAACTTCTAAAACGTTTATGTACAATGCGAATCAATTACAAATTTTGATAACAAACATAAAACAAACATTTTTAAAATATCGATTTTATGTGATCCTTTTACTGTGTTCTAGCCATTTCCTTGGCGAAGCTTATGTGACGTTTCTTAGCACTAATGTAACTGAGCCAACTGGGAAATAATCCACCATGACAGATGAAGATATGGAATCATTTTATAAATATACAGTAGAGAAGGGCGATTCTAATCTTCCATAATTCTTTTCTGTTCATGCAATCGCGTAAACCAGGTAAGGTCAGGAAAGAGACCTTAAACCGCACATTTGCGTGTTTAGATAACACTTTAATGGAATTTTAGTTTACTTATTGGTTAACCAACAAAACAAAACACTGTCCCTAATTTTTGTTCCTCTTTAACCACATAAGGAAGACAAACTTATACAAACGACACTTTCACTTCCATGTGCAGTAAGCTAAATGTGATTGGCGGTTGCTGTTCACGGTTCGATTCGCTATAAATGGATTTTTGCAGGAGCTTTGTTATCGATCTCGTCAGCTGTTTTAAGTTTATTTAGCAAACGTGTCGTTTCCGCATTGCAAATGTACACAAATAATTCATCAGCAAACTGTTGAAATTGAAATGTTTGGTTTTAAAGGTGGTAAGAAAGCTTTATGTACAATTACAAGCAAGCTAATCTTTAAGTAACTAGTAAGCTGGTATATCAAGGTTAAGTTAGGCTAAAAAATTCAAGACAGTTCTGCAGCTCAATGAAAATTGAATTTCTAACATTTTATAAAACAAATTAAAGGTGCCTCACAATATGAACACTTGTGTCATCTTTGAAAGACCAGAGTCCGTTCTTAAAACTAAAAATCAGACCACTGATATATTGCGGGTTGTTCTGTTTTCTCACCTGGTTCAATGAACTAAACATTTTTATGAGAACAAGACAGTCTAAACAGGCCATAATTTTGATCAAGTTAATTGTCTGACGACTACTAGATCAGCTCAGCCTAATTTGTTTTTAAATAGTCTTGTTTCTTTCAATAGAAAATATTTACTGTGCTTAAAATGCGTTATTTTGAAACTACTGTGAAACTGAAGAGTGCTTTTGGACAGACGCAAACGAAACAAAAACTTGGTAGATGGTGAAACAACCAGAGTAACTCAACAAACGTTGTTTCAAATTTAAAAAAATTGACATTAACTTTTATGTTGAAAGAAAATTTTTACAAAAGTCTTCTACAATTTCTGTGACGAAGTTTGTTATTTCATCTGAAAATATCTCATACAGTAGTCTTAGTGGATTTAACAATGACCACATTTTTTTTACTTTGAAAACAAAAGCCTGAACACGATCTTTATCCGCTTCAAGCGCATATAAAATATTTTCATCTAAAGTTGACTATACAACAATTGCATTTTTGCAGACACTGTTAGAGGTTCAGATTTTCTTGACCATTTTTTCAAGGTTATCGACTAAAACAATAGGTTCGCGGTATTTTTACAATCAGGCTCTTTCTCCACTTAACACTTATATGTTGTCAAGGGTTCACCTCCATGTTCACTGGATTTCTTTCACTCGAGTAACAACTTTAATCTAAACCAAATGCAGTTATTTGTTGACAAAATACTTAATAAGTTTTCTCTTTATAATAGCGGTAAAAGCAAGCTTTGTATTACTACGACAAACGATTTCTGTGCAGTGTTGCGTGTCTTTGCATATACTTAGCTGTGAAATTATCGTAATTGTATAATTGTTTTATTGCTCAAGTGTAACTTTCACTACAAAGTTAATTTGAAGACACAATTCTTGCACAATAAGTTGCACAAAAACGTAAGATTCGCATTAAAACAAATTGTTTCTTGAGACCGATAGTGCGTGCAAAATTATCATAAATGGACAACTTGGCGCCTATGGAGAACTGTTTTCACTGCCTTTTCACTTTGAAACGTGGCAGACGACACGAAAATCAAGAAATTATCGCAATGGCACCTCAATTCTCCTTCAAGAACTGACAGTAGTGATTGTAGCGTTCTATTGTTGCTTTGTTGTTTACCGTATTTTCGCCCAGTGGTTACTACATCGTAATGATTTCCTTTGACAACATAAGTGCAAAGCGAAGATGTCGTTCAAAAGGCACCTTGTCATAGTTTACCGAATGCAATGTACTGTATGTAATGTACTCATATTGTATGTAACAATACAGTTTAGCTCAGCAGTCCTTGTACGCCATTCAAATTAAGCTCAAACTCTTAAATTTCAGTTAATGCAAAAACATAACTGTGTGCTGCCTCCCTGAAGCCAGTAAAACAAATTTTAAGAATGACGCACCTATTTTCGTAAAGTAACAACAAATTAATTAAGTACAATTTCAGTCCAACACAAGATTTTTTGCCACAAATCTGTACCACTTTGTCTGTCCAAGAAAATTATCGTCAGCCAAATAAATGATTTAGAATTTATCACTACGAAATACGAATGAGTTTTGCCTTTAGTTAAGCTGTTAAGAAAGTCTTTTCAACTATCTAGTTTGTAAATCTACTGCAAAGAAGAACAAAAAATAAAAAAGGTAATTTAAAGTAATTTGAAAAGAAGAAGAAGAAGAAGAAGAGGAGGAAGAGGAGACGGAAAAGTTTCAACGACAACAGCAAAATAGAGGAAGAAAACAAGAACAAGACACAGAGGATATTTTAGTTAAAAGTGTTCTATCGTTCGAATGTATTGACTCAGTTTGATGAATAGGTCATGACATGAAATAAATGCCTTGGAGAGTTTTCCACGTCAAGTTATCTAAGGCAAAAGCTGAACTTGTTGTACGGTAATTTAGACGCATAGGTATTTGGCTCAGTTCAAACAAAACCCAGAAAGTAAACAGCCCGTACGAGGAGGCGTGGAGGGATTATCACGCTCAGCTATCTCGAGCTTCCACCACAAAACCCACAAACAAGCAAATTTTTGTTTGGTTATGCTAGTAACACCTGTAGCCATTATCAGTCGGATAAGCCAAACTGAGCTTTAGCCAGACATTCTGACTAGTGTAGCCACTTAATACGTGTTCACTGTGCTGGGATCATAGAATACCACATAGTCACAGAAACTAAAAAGAACATTACCCAATGTGTCGGATTAAACGCATTTTGTCCAAGTGTTTATGAAGGAAGGTACAAATGTTATGAACACAAAAACCAGATAATTTTGGCTAATTCAGTTTCGAATTCTTCTTAAAGTGTTCCTAGTTTGCACGTATAATAACTGTTCAAGTTGAGAATATAGGTTTTTGTGGATCTAACTCTAAGACATAGCTTGAGCCTCAGATTGTCCTTAACTTGTTCTTAAATCAGATTGGCTTCGATGTGCCTACAGAGTTTATCCTTATAAAGAAAAAAAACATGTAAAGAAGTAGTTTCACCTTGATTTCGCATTAGTTTTCAGCTATTTGGGGCGTGAACAGATTTACTTTTCCTCGAGCGGAGAAACTATTTGTTAGAATGGAAGGAAGTAATTATTGTGCTCGTTTCATGTTTATTAGAGTGTTTGAGGCACAAATCAATTTTTGGCATAGCAAAATCATTCGGCATTTTAGCGCATAGGAAATCTAAGATCACCTGTACCAGTGTCCTCTAGAATATCCAACAATTGTATAAGTAGTTAATTATATACTTTTCTCCTGGTCTCCAGATAACTTTGCTTACATTCGGTACGAAGAAAACACTATGAAATTTTTGCACGGTCACCAATCCGCTAAATCCAAGATACTTTTTAAAATAGCCTACATTCCAAATGAAAAAGAGCATGGTCATTTTGTTATTGCGTTCGTGATTTTCTGGAAATATCCTGTACCAAGCTACGAGCAAAACTGCAATTTCCAGCTGTGTTTGGAAGCAAACTGCTGTTCTGGGATGACTAGCATTTCCGTAAGTACTTCCCTGACTCCATTAACTCAAAATAACGAAATCCAGACCTTCCTTTTCACTTTTTTTTCTGTTTATAATCATGCTAAAAATATCTCGTAAATACTGGCCTCAAGTTCCAGATTCTTTTTCGATCCTAACTGGTACTGAGAACTGAAAAGTCCAAATATGCGTTCAGATAAATTTAGCAATGTTATTCTACCCAACGCAGTGTGAAGCATGCATAATATCGCAGAGTAAGAATGAGACAAATTGAACACTAGCAAGTGAGTGGGTGCAGTCACCATATCCTTCAACAGAAGGTCGAAATGTTCTCATTTGAGGGCTGTAAATAGAGGGTACACATGCACAAAGGGTCGCTCTCTAGCAAAGCACTCGTTTCATTGCCCTTTGCTTCGAGTACTCTTCCCCATATCTGCTTTGTTTTGTTTAGCAGCGTAATATAAGATTGAAGCGGCTGTGTTCGCTATCATCATTGTATCGTTTGCTTAAATCTCTATAATGCACCAGTTCTCCATGAAAAGATCTTTGTTAGAGCGAGAATTCACACATCGCACACGTGCATACCGAGTACGAAACAAGCTTATTATGTTGGCAGATATCCTGTAGGCCTTCACAAAGTTCACAAACCGATTCGCAAAACCATACAACTTATAAATGGTGGCAAAAAAACTCTGAAATTCCATACCTGTACTCTAGATTCTGGAAGATTAATTTTTAACGCGACTTCTTCCCTCATAAAGATGTCTGGATACTTAGTCTTAGCAAACAGCTCGTCTAACACTTCAAGTTGAGCTTTTGTAAACGTTGTCCTCTCTCGCCTCTGTTTTCGAGTCGGATGAGCTGTGAAGGGTAAAACAGAAGATGTTAGTCTTTGAACCTAATAGATCTTTATCTGAGCTTCTGGCCTGTAAGAACTGCATGAGGCCAAAGGCAAATCACATCAATTGTGATAGCAAGTGACATTGGATTTAGCAAAAATCTTACTCGGTCTTCATGTAGTTCTTCACATTGGAATTTTAATTGCTTTGGAATAAATTGTTATTATAGCTCGTTTATTATCAAGACTGATATCCTATCGAAATTTAGACTATATCCTCATTATCTCATATCGATTCCATGCCCGTATAAACCAAGACTTTCTCTGAAACAAAGCTTTGAGATGCATGGTAAACAACTGGACCTTAGTTAGTTCGTAATTGCATTACGTGTATGATACTAATTGCGTGTAATTAGTCCCCGATAGTTTGCTTGAAAATTTAAGCAGCTGAGAGTTGTCAGCGTTTCTTATTTGGATACAATGTATTACAAAGGATTCTCTCGGACGCAAATCCTTCTCCAAATGCGGTTGGATAACTGCTAGTACGGTATTAGTTTTATTTAACTTTAAGTATGTAGCGGGATCAGTTTGATTCAGGATCTCTTTAGTTCTGGCTCGGATTCCTGTGAAACGCTTCTCTCTTGAGCATATGGCGTCTGAATGTCTTCGATACTGTCACATCCTTACGAAGTTACGTACGAGCTAATATGTGCGGTTTTGAATTCTTACTCCAAACGCTTTAAACTTGATGTATGAAACAGCGGGGACAATTCGAAAGCTCTTAAAACAAACAAAGTGTTACTGTCAGTGTCAGCCGGAGAAATGAATCTTTACACGCCATTCAGTCATAACATTTACTTACCACACGATGAGGAAACCATTGGATTGAAGAAATCTACATTTGGGGACGGATAGCTCATTCCAGGGTATGGCGGGTATGAAGACATATGACTATAGTAACCAGCCATTCTTGCCTTGGCCTGCAAATTCACTTTTCCTTTTCGCTTGAGCTGTTATCGAGGGGAAGGAAAAGCAATTTGGCATCAACTGAAATAGCTTGCCACTCAGGATGCGAAGTCTATCTTCTCCTGCTAAGTTTTACCACCTGTGGTCTCAGCTGTCACCTTGCTAAGTGCAAAGAATGAAGTCAATTATACACTTATTGTTTGGCTTTAAAGTGTTATTTAATGATTTTTTTACATAAATTAGAAGGTCAAATAAACAAGTCCTATTGAAATAGAACAAAACACAGAACGTGTGTTGGAACAATCAATTAGTTATTGAGTCTTTATAGATTTTATTTTAGAAAAATCCAATAGTCAATATTTTCATCCGGAAGGGACACGAAATAAAAATTTTCTGTTTGGAAAGGATTTTCAATCAATAAAAACAATGTGTGTGGTAGATCTATCGTATAACCAACGAGGATCTATGAACGTTTGCTGCACGGCTGCCCGACCATAAACCAGCTTCGAAGCGTGCTTTTATGATGACCAAACTCTGATTAATGCCTTAATGGGATGACAACTCATAAACAGACCAACACAACAGACTATGGTCTATATATCTGCGACTGTGGTGACGAAAGACAGAGGAATGAATATGCAAAGTCTCGCTTCGTACACGGTCTGATTTATAACAAATTATGAAATATCTGTCGCATAGAGTGTGAATAACACCAATTCCACATACTGCCTTTTGCGGTTTCATGGTTTGGATGATCGTAAAATTATATTTTAAAAGGAATATATTTATGCTTTATCTTAATCGATCTAATTGATGGGGCGGGATCCATTTTAACTCGGGGCGATAGCAGAATCGCACATTTCATCAATCGCTTTTAAAGATACGAAGAGGATTATAGCGTGATAAAGTCACAAGTAAATTTTCTCAGGATGGAAAACACGAATGAGCATTTGACTATCGGTAATATATACTTTATTAATACACATAATTCAATACTTTGTACTGAGGTTTACAGAGTCACGGACTCTATGTTAAGTACATACTTCACTTTTATTTTAACCAGACATTGTTTTCAAATAATGCGAAAACTCTGCTGTTTATGCAGAAGAACTTATAAATTATTCATACCAGAGCATGACAATAAAGAGAAATTGGTAATTTACTATTTTAACTCAAGCCTTAGTTTTCGCGAAAAGATGCCAAAAAGGCACGCTCTATTTATATGCATAAAAACTGCCGTTTACCTCTTGAAATTTTGCGATGTGTTATTCGAAATATTTGAAATATTTAAAAGCAGATAATAGAAGTGACTAGGGTAAATTTCTGTCACTCAAAACATGCTGTGTGTCAACAATTTCACCTTTTCATTGATATAAAAGAACTTTTATTACAGCAAAATGTTTCCCATAAATTTGTTTTTGCCATATCAGTCACTGACACGAGCGACTGGGTGAAAACTGTTTTGGCGCTTTCTGCTTATTGCTAAAAACATAATATACATTACATTTAAATTATTAAATAACGGCCCTAATGACGCAAGCAGAACTGCGGGGAGAGGAACGTCGCGTCTCTTTGCAGTGAAAAGACTGCGAAGAAAAACCAGCGTAAGCAGTTATACTGGACGAAGGAGTTGGGATAGAGGAGAGGCAGTGGAAGTTGGAAAAACAAACATACTAAGCCCTTTTCTCCATTTTTATATTTAACAACCGACCACTAAACCATATACCATTTATTTATACGCAGGCAAACGTTGAAATGTTAGACGGTTAACTATGTTACACTTTTCCGCGTTAAGAAGCCGTTTTGTCAACCATAGTTAAAGAGAGAAATGGTTATAATACTCGGCCAGTTTCTTTGTTATAGGTCTTTGTTCTCTATTTCTTTTGCTTGCTGGCCTTGACGGTGCACAAAATACAAAAGATATTGAAATGCATATGAACAACTAACCAGTAAAAATATTTGGGCTCCTAAATTGAACAAAGCAATGTGCACCGTCACGGTTCGTTCAACCTAAGACAAAGCAGCTTTGTACACTCCTTTTGAAGTTTGTTGAGCTTCACAGCCCTTCTAGTATAGCGTATGCTGATTTAGAAGTACACATTAAAGCATTAAAGCATTAAAGCAAGTCAATCAACTTTGCGTTAACTGAGTGTGTCAGCGAAACTAGAAACTCAACAATTATTTCCCTCAGCGATTCCAGATCATGTTGACAAAAAAATTTAACTGGCTTGCTGCTGTTCAGTGAAGTTTACAAAAAATAGCCACTTGCTTAAGGTAACACAAATAAACAAAATATACAAGTCTGGATACTGACACGTGCAGGGTTGAAAACAAAAGGAAAACTGAAGAGATAAAGCTGCAACTAATAGAGCAGACCGGGTTTAGTACAGTGGCAACAAAACAAAATTTAAACACGAAATAAAACAACACAGTGCAACATAAGAGTTCAATAAAAACAAGAGAGAGGAGAACATAAAATAAAACAGAACAGGGTTGAAAAAATCGTAACGTTTAGAACTAGTTGGCTGAGCTGTAACACAAAGTCAAAGGAATATGTGTAAGAGTACGTACAAAAAAGCGGGATTGACGACAAACTAAAAAATGTATTCTTTATCTTGTACCGGATCTATTGAGATTCTAAAGTGCAAAACCCCACAATTCTAAAATTATTTATACTTGTATCGCAAGTGAAAAAATGTATGTTAACAGATCATAGAGTGAAATCGTTTATATTTCTATTTTATAGTCCATCCAATAAGCTCTTAAAACGATTTATATTCACGGTAAGCGTGTAGTTTGTACAATGTTCTTATGAACGTGTGTATGTGTGCATCGGTACTAAGTAGGTACAATTTGATTTCACGAACTTCAATTTTAACACGAATTATCTAAGCTTACTGTACCTATTATGAACCAAGAGAATAACTTGTAAGGAGTAAAAGCAGCTTCGTTTTGGTTGGGTAAACAACAACTACCGACTAAGTTACAAAGATCTAACGTTGGAGTTAACTCTGATCCAAAGCCTCTCTTAAAGGTTAAAGAACAGCTGATAATGTTAACGATACAACATACCAGATATTTCGTTGAATCACGAACCGAATTGTGTTTACCTTTCTATAACATTAAGTTTCATACGAAAACAATTGCCCCTTTGCTATCAGTGGAGGGAATGGACTTTGATCAAAAGAGAAACAGCAAGCACCACTCAAGTTTGTCTGCGCATGCCATGAATATGTACTGATATTAGTTTGAAAGTAGAATTTACATAGCACGGCCCTCTAGAAATATGTGCAGCAACACCGTGCTAGTGATTTGAATTAACATTTAACAGGCCATATATTTGATGAAAATATTCGAAAAGAATTGAAACAGGCGATTTGGGGATTGGTTTCGTAGTCCTCTTGTTGCAACAATATGTTTACTGTCAGTAAATTAACTGAATTCCTTGATGAGATGACGAGCAAAGTAGTCGAGGCTTGACACGAAATTGCTCATAAATCTAAACAACACAAAAAGCCCTCAAATTGGTTTCGTGTAACAATTCATTTATCAAGTCCTTCATCCCATACAGTATGGACATGTCATTTACGCCAATAAGTCGAAACAAAACAACACACATTTTGTTGCTCGTTGACCAACTTGTACGAGAAAACACATGAATGGTGTTCTCAACCATCAGTTATTTCTAGTACAGAACCTGATCCTATGGGGCGAGGGGTGTAGACTTTACAAGTATCTAACTGATTTAATCATTTTCTGCCAATCTTCTTGAGACGAGTTCTTTTCGTGTTTTGTCGGACGTGACTGCAATTTTATTAATGCATACAGAAAAATTACTTTTATTAGATAGTGCCATGGGTAACAACTGAAAAATCAGGACATAATTCAAGCCTTAAGCAGTGCCGGCAAAAGAAAACAAACTTACTTTATACAAAAGCGAAGGAACCGACTATATCAAAACCATGGTATAAAAGTATATAATAACCAATGTCGTGACTAACTTTGGTTATGTTTCAAGAGCATGCACGGATATATAGCTCAAAACCAAAGCTCGACAGTTTCTAGCGTTTCTACAGTTTATTAATATGAGCTCGCCCGGAAAACAGATGCAAATAATCCATATAACCACAGTATGAAACTTCAAATGAGTTAAATATATATATTACAATCTTGACTTGTCTTCGTTAGAACATGAATATATGCTTGTTAGTTCAGTCTCTCCCCTACTGGTATGTGAGCAAAACTTCAAACCATGTGCAATGCGACAATCTGTATAAGAATACTTGCAACGTTCAAAGAAATAAAAACCCGAAACACTACCATCAATCAAACGCTTTCCTTTCCGAGTATAGAGTACATTGGGTTACTTCAAGGGAAAGATAAATCCATCCATTCTGGCATAATCAGTGAACTGTGGGGCAACCATCAGCAGGCATCGAGCAGATGGCGGATGAATAGATTTCCAAGCTTTCAAATTCTTCAGTATCAAAAAGGAAAAACGATGACCGAAACTGAGTGTTACCACAAACATTATGGCCATAAACGACTGACTTAGAATCACTCTGAATAGCAACGGTTGTACTCATTTCTACTGAAATCTACATGTGATTCATTTCAATGAGAGTTCTTTTGTTAACTACGATTATCTGGGGATTTATTCTTTTGTTTGTTGTTATTGTGATTCGCCACTAACACGAATAATCCGCCCAGGTCTTAATTGATACGGAAGTAAAAATTTGGGAAACAAGTAAAACAGTTTGTTTTCTCGAGTCAGTTTTCAATGCTCGACTTTACTGTTTATCTGATCTATCAACAGGATTCATTTAAAAATACTTCAAGCTGACAAAATTTACAAAAGTAAAAGTTTATTATACAAAAAACTGAAGTGAATATTCTTTAACTATCCCGTGTGTTTAAATACTTATTTGCCTCGAGGCTGCAATTTCAATTTTAAATACAATTCGGTGACAGTAAAATGCAAACCAATACCATACGGTGCATTTGTGTATTCAAAGGACAAAGTCTGTTTTATATACCATAAGATACTGTCACTGACTAAGTGAAACACAACAAATCACATAACTGAATTAGTTAAAATGTTTTAAGTATCGCGAGTTTGTGTAACATGTATTGTTGAAAAGTAGAGTTTGAACATTTGCCTTGTTAAAGAATTCCTTAATCTAGAACAGCTTACAGAATCTGATTAATGACAAATCATTCGATATAAATGAATAAAATATTGTAAAATTATTGCATTAAAATGAGACTCCTCGTTAAACTGTTTGCTGAAGCTATATAACTGAAACACTCTTGGAGGCTGAAATGAACCTACAGTAAACAACCACGACAGCAAATGTGACCATCAAATCCACAAGCTGATATCAAGCACTTCACATCGACTTCCATCAGTTCAAAGCACAACCTGACACAACGCATTGTTCAATTAAGAGTTTTCAAAGGAAGATAGATTTATCGTGTTGTAAATGTTCAAGCTTTGTATATAACAAAGCCTTTAGTATAAAGCTTGTTCCTTTTACATAATAGCTATTGTTATACTTAGAAATACTGCTGTTTAGGGGTGACGCTTTGTTGTTTTAATTCATTAAACGCCACGCATGACAAAGTGTCGTGAATTGCCACGAGGCTGATGTCTTCGTTTGATGTCTTCGTTAAGGGATAGGAAATGAGTGACATTCAACGAAGGCACCCGTTGCTCAAACGACCACACATTTATGCATTCACAAATGATTCGGACAAATAAAATGATCGCTGTTAGCTTTCCCGACCCTCCTTCTTTCTTCCGTTCAGGCTCCACTACTTGAATTCTTTCAACCACAAGTGACACAAACACTTAATGATCTGACACCAATTGAAAACACATTCCTTTCAAGTCATTTTAACCTCACTTCCACGCTTCGTACACGAGAAGTGTTTGGAACCATTATAAATGGGTGTTCAGTTCATGCACGAAACTAGAACTTCTTTACAGCGTTGGAAAACTCAAAAACTTTCAAAAAGTTGTTCTAACAAGCTTACAAACTACGTGGAACATGACTTGCAAAACGAATTTTCTACTCATGCTTTGTAGAGTTGGACTGAAATGGGAAATTTTGCACAGACACGCACTCTTGCCCGAGGTGAAAGCTCTTCAATGTGTCCATCTTAATCAATTCTTGACGTTTCTTTCTTCAGATTACTTCCTATAACTGAAGTATGATTGATTTCTTAGGGATGTCTTTAGAACGTGTTCACTCACGTTCATCAATTTTCTTTTATTGAAAAACACTTATTGAGCATGTGCTTCGCCAAGCAGCCTGTTGACACGAAACCATGCAAGACTAAAAACTCTGATCCACGCTTCTGGAGATGTTGGACAACTCAATGACGGAAAGAACGAGACATGTTGAACGCTTTCCAAAGCCAATTGACAAAAAGAAACGTATAATCAATCCAATTTCAATTTCGTATCATGGTACCAAGAAAATCCAGCTATTTGTTGTTGTGTATTGTTTTTTTCTTTGCAGGGTACCCCAACCTTAATTTATTCATATACTCTACAAAACTTATGGCTCTTTCGTCAATTTCATAACTGAGACTGAAATTGGCCTGTGCAAGCTCTGTGGAAGCTCGGAGGACCACATCTCGACAGCTGTCAAGGCTTCTGATGTACTTAAAGCCTTGTGGCTAGTAGATGTCGTGATTCAAAATAGAATGTGACTCAGCTTCTTTTTTGGCTACTATGTGTAGTTTGCGTTTCTTTCGTGATAATGTGGTTCTGGCATTTCCAAACGAAAAACACGTTGGCTCCAGCGAAGGACAAAAATAGACTTCGCAAGGCCATAAACAGAGCGCCGGTTACGACATAAATGCTGCCAAAATTTAAACTTGCCTTACCTTCTTATCCCCACAACCAGAAATCACAGGCTTTTCAATGTTTGAAGCAGATGAGTTCAATCTCAAGGTTGACTTTGTTCGAACAGGCGTGGGTCGCAGTCGGATTGAAAATGCAGCTGTTGTCACTTGTGGTGTTGGAACTGAAGGGAGGAATCTTCCGTGATATTTCGTGTTCTCAGACAACAGTGGTACCTGCATTCATACCTCTTATCTAAGACATAGGCTATTTAGTCAAACTTTTGTGTCCCAAATTCTAGCGCAGTTTAAAGCGTGTCTGTGGTCGGGTGTTTACGTTTTGTGAACAACCGTGTTCCGCTGACAGGGCAGAATTATATTCTTCTAAATCAGGCTCAATATTTATGGTATCCGCCAAGATGGCAAAGTGTTAAAAAACAATATACTTGCAATATTACAACAACGACAGCGATAAATTATCAAGACTTTATTGAACAGAGGCAAGAAGCAACTATTTTGCAATAATTTCAATTGGTGATGAAAAACTGCCAGTCTGCTGGATTTGTCAAAGTAAAATCTGGAAAAATAAAGATGTTCTGTAAGTTATCAAGTCTTGTTGTGACTCTAAAACAAAAAGACGTGATCTATACTGTAAAAAGAAGGGTTTGTGAGATTTTTTGATCTATAGAAGCTCTACAGTTCATTGCTTCGGAATGGAAATGACGGTAACTTTGTAGTGAGCCAATGATCTAAATTCAGATAGCCCGCAATGAGCTCGAGTTAACTATCGGCATTCCACCACTTATAACTTTTCTAATTTACTGTCTATCACAAGCAAACTGTGCAATTGGGAAAAACACTAGCGACGGTGGGCAGGAAAGCGGCTTGTTTTCTCAATCGGCACACAGGTATTTGATTAGTAGGCTCAGAATGCGCCCTAAATTGTTTTGAAAATACAAATTTGACATAAAATCTACAGTCTTTTCCTCGTGATGATTTGACGTTCGAAAAAGGTGTGGTGCCGGCGAACACGAGCCAGCCCAATAACGTGTGGCGGTTCTAAATAAACTAGTTCGCATCGCATCCAGTCAACTTAATGTTCATTTAAGTTAAAGCTACGAAAACCTGTAAAAGATTTTCGACCGCCCGTTTTATTTTGTCACATTATACTCTAGTACAAAACAATTTTTAAAGGTTAACGGCTTTAAGTAAAAAGTTTAAAATGTCTTTTTTAAAACTTGTAAGTACAAATTTCAAAATGATTCATTACGAGATGTATTTAAAATCTTGCACCTCATTTTTAGGCAAACTTATATAGTAAAGAAATTTCCCGAAATAACATATTTGTACATCAACTGATAGTTCTGTCATAGTTGGATAGTAAGACAAAAGAATCGGGGTTTTTTGTCATAGAGTCGATTGCACAACTGGATTTCACACGGGATGAAGCCAAAAAGTAACCGAAACGTCAAAGAGATTTACAGTTTTAGAGTTACTTATGTATTCTTTTTTCCTTCGTAACTGATAAACATGTTATTAGAACTGATTTCTATGTCATTTATGTTCAAGGCTAGCCATGTCTTACGTGTCGAAACTGCTATTTATAATTCAACAATTTCAAGCCTACAGTTACAGATAGAACAAAGAATACTAAGAATACCATATTGATATTTAAATATATTGCACGTCTCCTAAGACCGAGGTTGCTGGTTACACGACAGGGCCTTTTCCTAAACAACTTCCTTAAATTCAAGACAGGAAAAAACACAAAATTAAAATTTAAGTTCGGATTTTCAAGTTTGTTCCCTCAAAAACAGTTATTGCCCCGAGGCGAATGAGACCGTTTTGTTTTCATTTCTATTAAACCTCGGGTTAAGAAATTGTAAAATAGTTTCATTTCAAAAGAAATGCTATTAACTTACTAATAATATTAACAATAATTTTGTGTCAAGTTCAGCACTACAGTGCAGGAAGTTCTTAAGGTTTGGCTCTTTGCCGACTTTGCTACTGATTTCAATGTAAAAACAACTATAAACTTAATCGCAGGGCTTTCAATCGCGGCTGTAACAGTTTTCAAACATCACTGTCTCCTAGCTAATTACAAATTGGCTGTGTGCGTGCGTACTAAATTGATCGTGCGTTGAGCTTCCGACTGCTGTCTCAGAATAAAAGTGAACATTTTAGCCCAAAAGAGGTGGTCACGCGTTTATTGTGAGTAGCAATACAAACGTCTGACCAGCACTAAGAGGGGTTCAAGGGCTGCCCGAACAAAATACCGCATGACATAAGAAACAAGAAAAAACAACTGTTTGATGCCCAATCTAACATACCGTGTGATAAGCAGAACTGTGGGTCTTTCCAAAAATATTTGTTATGCAATTTCTACCTTTTACAGCTTTTCCGTTTCCATGCATCACGACCAACAGCATTTCAGCGGGCCACATCCGCTTCCTGTGGTCTAAACTAATGAAACTTGAATTCTTCTTCAGTTCACGTCGTGTCGAAACAATTGTGAATTCATGTGATCGAATAATTTTCAGAAGAATACGTATATGAAACTTTAGCGATCTCTTGTCACGCGCGGGTTAAAAATAGGCTTCTGACAAAAGTGTGAGGAATTCATTCTTGAACTGCGAAATATCAGAGCTGATAAAGTGTATCAGTCACACCCGTACTCCAAATAGTCGATATATTTAACTCAATATTATTCACGATTTGTCACGATCTATTTATTTCTTTGTGGTTTACAACTGATTATCCAGAATGTGAATCTCATCGATTATTTTCGAACAACCAAAGAATTGCCACGGTTTTCAGTGGCAGAAACGCCAGTGATAAGAGCCGAAAACATTGCCAAATGGGAAGCCGACTTGATTGTACATTTTGTAAATACCCTTGCAAACATCTATGGTGCTCACTAGTTCAATAACAGAGTACAAAACACAAAACTACAAAATACATGTGGACTAATTCTCCAAGTATGGACTCCAGGACAAAGACCAACTGCATTCGGCCGTTAAAGCAAAATCAGTTTTCGCTGTCGGAAACTGTATTTCCGGCTATTTTCGGTTTGATGAGTAAAATGACTGGATGACTTGTAGTTCAGATGTCTTCTAATTGCTGTAGGCTCACTTTTATAATTTCTACGAAAATTTAGGATTTGTTGGTGAAGATTGCTGTTCGTATTTTTGATCATACTAAGGCACAAACTATCGACTGTGGCAAGAAAAGGATGTGGCCAATCAAGTCAAACTGCAAACGTTTGCTGTACTTTCTAGCTTAGCCCAAGTCTGTGAAGTATGATCTAGATGCTAAATTTATCTTCTGATATTTCCGGAATTGCTCTTTTTGTGCCCTTCGTGTCTCTTTGGACCCTTGTTCGGTTACCCCGAAACACCATCCCACACAATTATTAGCATGTCATGTCTCAGGTACAAAAGATAAACGATCAAATAGTTTAACAATAAAATAAGAAAAAAGCGTTATTAAGAGTTCTCTATTATTATATGATTGCCTTGAGCGAAAACTCACAACAAACGGTCAACGTTCATTTTACAAAACTCCAGTCAGTAAAACTTACCCTTAAAAATCACAGCCTTGTTCCAGTTGGACAACTGCAGCGTAAAAAATGGCTCCTTCTCAAAATTCGCGGGAGTTTTGCCGCTTCTGGTTTTACGAACTTTCCAACTGAGTCCCTGTGTACACCAATAACTCGAATGATATCCCGATTTCAAGAAAGTTTATACTAATGCAGCGCTACAAATCCTATTTAGTGACTCTGAGTTGCGTGTTAACTTATAATACGCGCTTGAGTGACATCCTGGCGAGAAGTCGAACACGCGTCACCTTATATGTAAAGTCAAGCGCGCTATGAGGGTTTGCGCACATCACTGCGCGATCTCACAATATTGTGTTCCCACTCACGCCTGAAAAATATTAACGCCTTTGTAATGGCTTATTTAGGCCAACAATAAGTACCGCGGGCTCGATTGTTGTCGGGCAATGCATCATCTTTCAG
Organism: Parazoanthus swiftii; assembly: GCA_025403585.1. Taxonomy (NCBI): domain Eukaryota; kingdom Metazoa; phylum Cnidaria; class Anthozoa; order Zoantharia; family Parazoanthidae; genus Parazoanthus; species Parazoanthus swiftii. The sequence continues at coordinate 38,632 of JAOBYE010444418.1, read as the reverse complement.
TTCAGCTGCTGTGCGGTGCTCGAACTAATTGAGTCAATTTTCTCCTTCAACTTCATTTTGTCTATATTGCAGTGTAAAAAATATTTATTACTTGGCTTTTGTTTCAAAACGCCGGCCTGAGCTTTTTTCTTCTTCTTTGCAGAACAGAACAAATTAGATGGCTGATTAGTTTATTAACTAATTTGCATCAAAAAGCGAATCGCTTTCTTGAAATGATCGTAATATTCGGGAGACATCCTTTTTCCGGTCATCGCGGTGTCTTCAATGACATAAGTTAACTTTTCACTCCAAACCTTTTCTCGCTACAACCAGCTCTCAAGAACCGTTATATCACTGCAGTTATCCTTTGAGAATAGATACTTAGCAGGAAAGTTTATATTCTGCAATAAAATTGTTTGCGTTGGAGAAAATTAACGAAAGTATTTACACATGGAGGGGAGCAAATTCACTACAAAATGCAAATTTTTTCAGTCTCACTGGGGAACAAAGGAACCCGCCAAGAGAAAAATTAGTGTATGAGCAATTATTGGTGAAACAATATATGAGAATCCGAGGTATAGCCGCGGCTCATACTGTTTAGAGACGTAATTTGTCGATTCTTTTATTTTGCCTGACCACTAATTAAATTAAAACTCTAATAAAATTGTTTCCATTGACATCAGAAAGATATAATTGCAGATTTTATTGCCGCAATAAAAGCAAAATTACGGCGGCAAATGAAATAAACCGAACAAAAAAAAGACCAAAAGAGACGCCGAACGACGCTGAATGTTTTTCCATATGCACTGCTGTAGCAAAAACGCGAGCAAAGGACTTCGGAAATAGACAGATTTTTGCCAATAATATCTATTTCCAAGCTTTTCCTGGTGTATACTTAACAAAGAGATAAATCCACATTATTCCTAATCCTCTTGAGTGTGTTTAGGGGAAGAAGAAGGCAAAATTTGCTCAAGTAATGTTAAACCTAAACACGTCTCAATGAAGTTCGCGTTTTTGATGAGCGCCAATCGTCATAAGTGCGACAATTTTAAATATTTCCCTGAAATTGTTGACAGACGATTATCAATGTCCAATATAGTTTATTTACTGAGGCTTCATCAGTTTGACTCTGTTTTAAGTTGCTTTCAAAGTTCATCATTCAGTCTGTCGATGCCACATTAAATTTACCGACGTGACATCGCGGGCTCTTTTCTTAAACTTTAGTCTGTCCCGCTGATAGGGAATAGTTTTTGAAACTGCTAAAATTGTTGAAACATAAACTTGAAATAACGGAATGACACTTATCTCTGGAAGTTTGCAGCAAAACACTGCCAAAACTTCCCCCCCCCCCCCTTCGAAATTCAGTGCCGTGCTAGTTAATCTAAAATGTTACTGTGTGCTATGATACACGCAGTAGAAAGACAAGGCAATTTGCCGTCGTTGCACATAAATATACAGAAAGCAAAAAGAACAATCAAAATATTGCTTGAAAAACACCTGTACATCAGCAATTTTGCGTTTCTATGCTCGGGAATTTTAAATTTGATTTCAAAATAGAAATGAGTCGGCTTCTTTTATGTCCAAAGCTTAAACATCACGAGAGCGACTTGCTTAAAATTGGAAAATTGTTGTTTTCTTTTTCAGTTTGTATCGGCGATTGTCTCAGGTAGACTAATGCACTAAACAAGGGAAAGATCTCCGGACAATGATATTTAATTTCTTCCCTACTGTGAGGTTGTCTAGCTAAAAAGGAAAGGCGTGGTTAAAGCAAAAAGGCAATCATTTGCTCGGGAAACTTCTATTAAAAAACTCACCTTTTCTGCTAAAATGCGACAGAGAAACGATAATCCGCACAACGATCCTAGGATACCGCACGCTTAATACAGTGAGTTAAGATTTGCTCTCTACTGAATTTTCTATCATACTTAGCTGTTAAATTGTAGTCAGTAGCTTAAGTACATGCTTATGGATTTGAATTGCGTTGTGGCTGCCAGTACATTTTCTGTTAGTCTCTGTCTCTAGTCCCGCTGTGGAAATTACTATTTATGACTCGTTTCTGATCCTAGCAAAAGACTATTCAGTATTAATCAAGTGATGTTCACTTAATGTATAACTCAAAACCAAACCATGTGAAAAGCGCGAGATTATTTATCGATTCTTAACTGACTTATTAGCGACATTTTTATTGACACAAATCACACGTGAGCAAAATGAAACTCGAAAGAAATATTGCACACAATCGAGTTAAGATTACATGTATCTCGGACTTTTGGCTTTGTTGACCAATTGCTTGCCAGCAGGAAACACACAATATTTTGTACCTCACCCTACGTCAAACAGCTTTGTAATTTTTAGCCACGCCACAAAACGCTGAAAATATTAAACGTTTTTAAAACCATATTTTATTAGCGTCTCTATTAAAATTATGTTTAGAACACAGCGGAGACGCACAAGCGGCCGAGTTAGCGTGGTGTCAAGAACAGGACAAACAATTCAATTTTGTATTGATAGGAAACAATTTGTTAACACGTTTTGGTACTTAATTAAATCTACATACCTACTAAATCACACTTTCATAAAGTGACGTGTATAAATAGTTAGGTGGAATTTGCAAAATATCTCAAAAAAATATTTCAAATATCTACCAGTTTTGTCCCGGTAATTAGCTATCGCAGCTCGAATTACGAAAGTATTTAGTTTGCTCCTTTACTTTTAATTAGCCGGGTTCTTTTTTATTTTATAGTCTTATAGCTTTTAAATATTTTAAGTTTCAGCCCCTAGTCCTGGTGTCGATATTGCACGAACACGATTTTTCATTTGAAAACCCCCCTAGAGAGCAGAGTTAAAACTTAAAGAGTGCAACGCAACAAAACAAACGTGATTTCTTCAGTGGCAATAAAAATGTAACTTTGAGCAAAAAAAAATCGGCTTCATAACGTGAATTTTAGTAAAACTAGTCAAAACTTGAAAAAATAGTTCTACCCGCCGCGAAGACAATTTGCACTCACGGCCTCCAACACTGAAGTGAATCCGAGCTTGCAAGAGCAAAGTACATAAAGTGAAGTTTGGAAATCCATATTAACTTCTAGAACTTAATTAAAGTTTTACTTAGATACAGGTGCAAAAGTGTTTTAAATACATGTCAAAGCTTGATGCGACAGACAGATTCTGTTGAAGATAATCTCATTTCAAATCGACACAATCGTACCAAGATCGGAAATGTAAACTGAAAACTTCAGGGGAAATGAGAAACGCTGAATTTGACTGGATGAAACGATTCAAGTTTATTAAAACTAAATCGAGAGTTACAAATTTTGACGTGTTTCGCGGTTTATTTCGTGGGAAAATATTACCATTTTTCAGCCTTCCCTAAACAAAACACTTATTAAACCTTCAGTTATAGGAAAACTGCCTGACCAGAGACAGTCACCAGATAAATTAACTTCGGCTGACCTGTTGCCCATAAACTGACTAAATTAAACTTTGTCGGCAAAGTGGTTCTAACTAGTAAGTTAAATTCGAAGAATTGCAGATAACACTTGGTACTAGACATTTCCGTGCTCGAGGAAAAAAGAGGGCGATACAAGAAACTCACATTAATATATTTGCAACCCAACTACAAATTAGCTGACGAAACAAAATTCTCATACTAGCCACCAAATGCTATTTATTTATTTTCTGGTATTAACCGATTCCAAACTTTAGTTAGCTACTGAGGGCAATTTGGATTTAAGATACTCTTATTGCTATTTCGAACACTTGTTCATCATAAATCAAGTTGTGTAAGTAAACTTGTATTAATGTTTTTCTCTTGTTGCGCGCAGTGATTTTCTTTCTATTAAATGCTTTTGGGGATATAGCTGACTACAAAACCTGCCTTTACTGCCTTAATAGACCTTTGCGATTCCAAGGATCTTAGTACCAGAAAGACTTACTTTAAATTGATAAGCTTGCATGCATCAGCTTCAGCATTCCGTGCTAAGTTTTGCAAATGATTTTCAGTTGGTTCTTTGTTCTATTCTCGATGAGGGCAAGGACAAGAAAATCTCGTCAGGCGCCTGAGCACGTTTTGTAGAGCACGTCCATTTGTAGGGCGGGTGTGACATGTTTGTCGAGTCAGGCCAACTCATACATAGCCGGAAAATCCGGCTAGCCATGTTCAAACCACAAATACAATGAGAAAGCACTACTCTTGTCTGCAAGTATTAAAGAGACTTTATTGCCCTGTATGTTTATCAGCGTTACTGCGTTTAATTTCATAGCGAACTTCGCTCTCTGCTTTACAATGCTATTACTGCTGCAAGTATTAGCACATTGAACTATAACTGTCAAATCAGTTTTGTTCATTTAATAACCGAAATGAAGTGTTAGTTTGTACAATATCGTTTTATTAACTTGGATAATTTGTGTACATAATGATTGAACATCAGATAGGGAAACTTAATTAACAAAAATGGTATCAACTTTGATTTTTCTTTCCACTTTCAAGAATTTAGTTTCAAAATCACGATTCACTATACACAAATTTTTAAAATCTGCGCTTTTTCCATCGGTAATTAAATTAAGGATCAAGTGTCTTTCAAGATATCAGACGTTTTCAGGTTGTGCGTGTCAGGGTTTTTTTTTGACCGCTTAGAGCATATACAGAAATTCTTGTTTTCAAGTCTTGTCCATTTGAAAAGATACTTCTTCTCATTAGAGGATGATACACAAGCCTTTTGGTTGTTTCACGGTTCAGCTCGTGTAGCTTAATTGATTCATCAGGAGAACTGACTTTAAAACTAATAATAGAACCAAACGCCCCCTAGGAATTTTGTGTGTGCTTCGCAAGATTTGGTGAATAACAATTCAAGTCAACTATTCTTGGCAATGACGAAACATTTGAGTACTAAAACCACATACATGTACTTTAACCGAGGTATTATTTTTTTTCCATCGGCGACAAAAGTTAACAGCAACACTAGGAAAATCAAGTGTTTTCAAATCCGTAAACATTTTTCTTTAAGCAAATCTACTTTTTACTTTTTTCAAGTAAAAAACTGAACCAAATTGTTGACCTCAAGATTATCTCGTTTGTCAAACAGAATGTCAACATCATCATCTCAAATTTTGAAACGGGGAGCTGTAACCTGCGAGCCACGCCTGGAGTCAGAAAAAGAGCATAATTTGCATTGTTGTCCCGTGCCGTTTTGGTTGGCGGTTTGAGAAAATCTTCCTATACTGGCATTCACCTTGGCCAGTGACCGGAAGAAAAATGTGTAGAGTTTTAGTGTGCGTGACCCTAAGATTGGTAACTATGATGTGCTCATTTCCTCACCAGCGCTCCGCAGTTCAAATGGGATACCACATGAAAACAAGCATCTCAGCTTGTGTTTCGTGCCCCAAGCAATCTTTTCTCCTTCCCGTTTGGTGCTGTCAATAAAATGTGGCCACTGTTGGCACTGTGGGTGATCTTTGATCGGTTCTTGTTGAAGGAAAGTTTTCTATTGTAGCTTTTATTGTAGAAACAATTAAAGAACATTTCATTTGTTTCTTGCGTGGGCGCGAGCTTCCTTTCTCTAATGTAAGTAAGGTAAATAAGATAAATTAATTCAAAGTCTTTCTTGTAAATCACCTATTTTTCGTTTGTAGTGTAGAACAACAATCTCTTATTAAAGACTCAAAGGCTGCACATTGCATCTTGTGAGTGTCTTTTGTTTGCCAAATGTACTCATGCGGTGATAAGAAAGATACGTGGAATAATTCAAGCGTTCTTGACAAACAAGTGGAAGTGAGTCATATAGAAACACTGCGGACACTAACACGCAATTTGGAAAAAAAACACAAGAGCATTCTAAATCCAGTTATCGAAAACTCAAATAGTACCTGTTCAATCTGATTGCCTTGAAAAGTAGAAGTGTTTGATGTTAATTATACCTCTTAATTTCAAAAAACTTGAAAAATTTGACACTGAAAGTCAACCGAAGACAAGAAACGTGCATCGACTTCAAAAGAACATCACATATTTAGCTACGTGTTACATCACCAAACTGTAAACTAAGTTCTAATCATTTAAAATCTGCATTACATAGCGTTAGCACTCCCTTGGCGAGATGGGTTTACTAATCTTTGCCAACTATCGATGTAGAATCATACAAATAATACTGATCAAATAACAAGAATAATGAAATTATTTCAGAAGGCAGTTCGATTTCATCTACATTCTTTGACTTGATTTACCGATACAGTATTGGTGTCAAGGTTTAACTTGTAACTGTTCGCTTTGGACATTTAACTGTCTTGATTGTCGTGGCACAAAGTGCATGGAGAGTATATGTTGATAGATAGATAGATAGATAGATAGATAGATAGATAGATAGATAGATAGATAGATAGATAGATAGATAGATCGATAGATAGATAGATAGATAGATAGATAGATAGATAGATAGATAGATAGATAGATAGATAGATAGATAGATAGATAGATCGATCGATCGATCGATCGATCGATCGATCGATAGATAGATAGATAGATAGATAGATAGATAGATAGATCGATAGATAGATAGATAGACAGACAGACAGATAGATAGACATATTTAGTTACTGTGAAAATGTCCTTCAAGCAGGACTAAAATGTTTGTCACTTACTTAAGTGTTGTTTATTTTTTTAAAAAAATTGTAATCGACCATTAGTTTACCATACGTTGAGAGGATCTCGCTCCTATTTTTGCCAGAATATTTAAATCGCCGTCCTGAACCCGACAGGTGAAAAATCTGCCAACGGTTAGTTTTATGATACAGAACACATTTAAGGGCAACATGTCTTAATTTGGCACGTTCCCGAAACAAATTAGTGTTAACAAACCCAACCGGATTCGTCATTCGTATTTTTATCCAATAGGAGTGACTATGTTTGTTGTATGGGCTGGCACGCCGTACTTCCATTCAAGGGCATTTTTTATTTTTATAGCGAATAGACGGTTTCAATAATTATTTCACAGCTAGAAACATCCTTTACCAACACATATTTTGATTGAATTTCTAGCCAGTATACCGAATTTGAATTCCGACCCAAAACAGACAATTAGTATTCCATTTTAAAGTGAAACACCGACATTTTATCTAATTTAGTTCCAAATCTATGTTGTGGGAAGAAAACGATTGTCAGTGAATTGGATTTTGGAAATACGTGTTAATTATAAGTCTTAGTCAACAGGAAACTTACACGCGAATATAATTCACGGTTTTAGATACTTATCAATTAGTAACGCATTTTGTTTAAAGACGAAAACCAAAACAGTTCTTCTCATAACTGTAATGCGCAATTTCTTACCGTAAACAGGATGACATGGTTACTTCGCTCAATTGTAAGCCGATAAAGGAACAAATATAAATCGTTCATAGCTTTGACTGACTTCTTGATGAATTCACTACGAGAAGTGTTTGCACTGCCATTCAATTCTTACTAGATGAACAGAAACACGGTTGAGATACTAGAAGAAAATTTTGATAAAACGCAAAATATAACATAGGCAAGGTATAAAGGTAAAGAGTATTTCATATATGGTATTCGTTAACGACTAAACATGATACGAGAAACATGACATAAAAGAATAGGGTTTCAAATCCCCGGTTTTCGCATATTGATTTTCAAGTAATCTCGTGACTGTGTGAGATACAGTATGCCGAAACTTTCCAAAGATCTTATCGCATCAAACGGTTAAAACAAAACCCCTTGATCAAATGGAATAGAAACTACAATACATCCAAGCATACTTTGTACACGGGCGGGACACAATTACATCAACTTTAAACTCTGTCAATTTATTTGTTTCAAACTGAATAGCAACTGGACATTGCCTCATTTCAGTACTGTACGGAGTGAAAAAAGTAAGGCAGGTTAGTTCTAGAACATATTTCTTCGCCTGTGAGTTTTGTTCAATTCTAATACGCGCGGTCAAACGAAGATGAAGATTGATACGAGTTACAAAAGCCCTGGCGAACTGAAGATGCAAGTCTGTGCAAGTCAGTGCAAGCTTTATACTTGCGTTCAGCTTGCTTTTCGTTTAGCCACCAACTTGCGTTGACAACACTGACTTGCATGGATGGACCTGCGTTGACTTGCATCGACTTTCAGAGCGACCCTGGCCGAACTAAGAGCATGCAAGTTGAACGCTGTTTGGAGGCCAAAATAACGCTGACTTGTATTAGCTTGTATTGACTTGAAAGTCTCTTTGGCCAAGGATTTAGTTATTCAACAAACATACGAAAGAAAACTGTTGTTAACTTACAACCTAATTTGAATTAGTCAGTTACTTTTCAATTTTGAAATATTTGTCAGTTAAGGTAATGCAAGATTTATTCGTGGACTATGAATTAAATTAGGTTATATGCCTATATGTTTCTCAACATCCGATGACTTTACCACTGCACACACAAAAACATTCAGGTGTCACAAATGTTAACCGTATCACTAGAGACATGTGGTAAACCCGGTAAAACTGCTTCGCCGAAGGTATTATGCCGGTATGTTATTCAACATCCAATGATTTTTTTAAAACCATTACACAAAGAAAACTGTGAGAAAACGGCAAAAATGTCAACATATCACTAAAGACATATTAAAATAAATCTAGCTACAGTTAGCAAGATATTATAAGCCTGGGTTAATCGCACGGTGTTAGTGGTAATACATATTACGTAGAAAAATCAACCATTGCTGCCTCAACCATTGTAATACAGGACACATTTTTTCCCTCTTGTTCCAGCTTGTATAGAAGCTTCTGGTCGTATGAGAAAAAGGTATCGCACTGTTTCTAGGTGGTGTCCGGCAGTAATCTGGAAAAGTCTGTATATCTCCTGGAGCCAAGTTTTTCTTCCAAGGCCCTAGAAACTTCTTTCAATTTATATACTGATTATTTCATGGCTGGGCTGAATTGTATGGTTAGAGCTTGTGGATAGGTGGCGGCTTGTGTTTGGAAAGAATTCTCAAAAAGATTTGCAAAACATGTAACATGACATAATTTTTACTCTCTTTTAATCCCTTTAGGCCTGAAATGAAATTCCATTTATATCCTGAAAAAGTCCTTGAACACTCCTGATGTAAATATTTTCAGTGGTACGACGCTGATAAACATATGCTAGATAGTGCTGGTCATCGTTAACGTCATCTATGAACTGAGGAAAAGATTAACCAAGCTTTTAAAACTTTTCCAGCAAGTGATCTGTAAAGATGTACCCTCGTAAGATTCTGTTGTTGTTGTACGTGTCGGCTACACAAAATTTGTGTGGAAATGCCCATTTCATATCGTCTGAGTGAGTACTTTTGAGTGATTATCATCGGTAACTGGCAACCTTTTTTGGAACAAAAGCCTTTGCTAAGAGGTCTGAAACAGTACAGCTACAACTAAATGCTACTCTCATGACATATGAAACGTCAGTGACGAATGTAGCCAAAACAAAAACACACTGACACACACATACACATCCATCCAGGTATATAAACACCTGACCAAGTCATACAAAACACATACAACTTAGCACTAACAACCTTATCAGCTCCCAATCAAACGTTTTAGGTTTCTTGGTAATTCCTGTGCCATAGGGTTGGAGCCGTTTGTCTGTCTGGCTGTCTCCTTTATCTCGAGTAGTAAATAATAACGCATAGAAAAGCAGATACAAACAGTTATATGAAGTCATTCCAACCATATGTATCTGGTACGACATACTAACATCATCTCTCAGTGGGATTAGGTATCTTGTTACTTTCTGTCCTGGCCATAGGTCTGGAGTCTTATGTCTAGCTGTCTATTTATAATGCATACGAAACGTCTGCATCTAACTGAATAGGCCCTTCTGACGTTGGCCGAATTCTTCCAGACTATTCTGCCAGGAACTCCCTGTCGCACATAAGACTGTCTCTGTTGCTGGAAACACGAAGCAACAGTTCCTATAACCCCCTCTGCTCACCTATCCCACTTCAATGCGGTCATGGGGGATCTCTTTTGTCCCTGTCACAAATGTATCACTAGCAGATAATAAGCTGGTAATCATAAGCCCATTTTCATGTGGGGCTTAGCGCCTTCAGTACGAATAATCTGATATCTTGGAATCCACAAGTCAACAAAATCTCTTACCTCAATTTTCCGGTATTCTGGACAGTGAATGTCAAATATATATCAAATAATCTAGGCTTTCTGTATCACATTCTTCGCCAACGCTGTTAATAAGTGACAAAATCATTACATGTCCAAAAAACCTTTTTAAAGACGGCGATGAAAATAGATTGGATAAGTTTCTACACAAACAAGTGAGTATTTTGGCTTAAAAGATACTTTATAAATATCATGATATCTTAATATGTTTGACTTCTGCTGGGTTATGGTATAACAAACGTTATATATAGAACAGAGAGCCATGGCGTTTTAAAATAGACTTTACTTTGACCTTTGTTTAGATTTGAATGAGCTTAGAATCACGTATAGAGCGTGATTCACATTCCTTCAGCATTCATCATCTTTGTTCAACCTGTCAGGAAATGAGCTATTTTAAATATCCTGATTTTATTTACCCATTAAAGTGTGAAAAATATGCGCTGGTGAAATTTGTGTAGTTGTGTACGTGTAGCTGGGTTATCACGCCTATTTCGATTAACACAATACTTTTGCAACGCAAAAAATGGCACATAGATTTGACAGTTTCAAGTGTATTTGCCTGAAACTTGTCCGTGAGAGAACACAGGTGCAAGGGAAGTGAAAAGTGACACGAGATAGCTGCACGTACGAACACAAAACCATCGATATGCAGAGTATATTTTTGCCTAATTGTTTAAGATTCCCAAAATGAAGTGATTTCTGGGCGAGAAGTGTTTAGATGATCGACTGAATGCGAGTGTAATTATTGCTAACAGGGATTAGAAATGCTGATCCGTTTATGAAAGTTTATCCTGATGACAGAACACAGCTAAGATTAGTTTGGGCTAATTGATAGGCAAGATTTTGATACCTATTAATTGCTGATTATTGTCTGATCGTGTGATTGTGGTTTTGCAATCATTTCGTCTCTCAACTCTCGACTCTCATTTTAGCTTTTCTAAATCAACACTGAAAACTGAAAGCGCGCTATGGGCCAGAGATCCCACACTCGAAAGATTCGACTGAGCTATTAAACCAATTAAGTTGCTCCAACCATAAAAAAATAGAGAAATAAAGCAACTGACGGTCAGTTTTGTCAAATCGTGACCCGAAATTTTGTGGTGGCGTGATTTTTAACAAAGGCCAAAGGAATCTTTTGCCTTGGGCCTTGTCGGCTGATAACAAAACGACCCACCGGCCTCGTTCTCGCGTTTGTGCGAACTTTCGTAGAATTTAGTTTGTAAGTAATCTATTTTGAAGCGGTGATCAAGAAATGAAAATAACTCATTCGTGGATCGTTATGTTTGTTATGATTTCATCGTTGAAGAGCGTGTGCCACAAAGTTAGATTTAATGAGACAGATCTACAGCGAGATATGATTGTTTATTTAGGAGAATTAAGTATTTCAAAACGGCGGTAAGCAGGAGTCCAATGAAAGGTTTATAAATGGTTTAAGATAATAATTTATTCCACCTTCACTAAATTATTAAGTTTTACAACTCAATTAATTTTACACCTTAGATGTAAAAAATCTGAATGAACATTCCGCTTTGACAAGTTAAAATTGGCTGTTTCTCGACGAAAATTCTTCAGATTGCGAAATTTTTAGACGGAGCATGTAACAAGCCAAATGAGTAAATATTCCGGTCTTGTTGAATAAACTGTTCATTAAGGTTAGAATTTGATAAACTATTCACAAACTTTAAGCTGTGTGTGTTGGCGATATTAAAGACTCAAACCACACGACAAAGATCGCGTTGACTACAATTAATTACATTATTTAGCCGAAAGTCGGAATCCTTTGGCCTTAGTAGAGAGTCGGTATAAAGCTAATCGTTATTGTGTGACACGAGGCAAGAGCTGACTTCACAAAGGGTAAGCTAAGTACTTCCTAGAAAATAAAGCAGCATGTTTGGGATACAGATAGTAATATCCCAGATTAAAAACTTACGAACTGAGGCCTTTTAACTTGAACGACAGCTAGAGACGACAGTTATCGGTTCACGCACGACAACAAACAAATTTTTCCATCTGAATGAACCGTATGTTGGTTAATCAAAGAATTTACCGTAATGTTAATGTTATCTGTGAGGTTTTCTAAAGAGTTATTTGGCCAATTAAAGACGGCAAATTTCACTCTTATTGTGAAAAGAATCCCAATTACTTTTGAGCTTTGAACAGTTTAAAAAAGTACCGCCTTTGGAAAAGAGTCGGCATCTTTTGGCTTGTCGCCGCTTTTTTATTATAATATCAAATAAAAGAAAACTCCTCCAAACTTTTTTCGCGAAGTTACTACACCTACTAAATTTGTTAGTATATGTTTTATCTAGCCGAGCTCCACGCAACAGAGGGAATGAAAGGCTGGTTAGTATCACTGTCTCAACTAAACATGAAATGGTCTAAGCTTATCCGGCCCAAGTTACGGGCAAGCCATTTGATTTGACCACCCGTTGGTATTTGTCAACTCGTACATACGGGAAGCACGCAATACGTCCGCCTTCCGTTGATTTAATATTATTGACACCAAACTCCTTTTCTATTGCCATTGCCAGTCTAGAAAACACACAGACAAGCATTAGATCAAATCTGACGTCCTGGTCCAACACGGCTCTTCTATCGCCATTTTCAAGTAAGTTATTTCATGTGACCTTTCACGTTCACCTTTTGAACCAACGTGTAGTGGTGTGTAGATGTCGGTTGTCGACAAAAGAGAGTTGTTAACATTTTTGCTTTATCACAGTTTGTATGTGTCCTCACTCAAAAGTGAACAGTATTTAGTTTCATATAAGTAGGACCAATACTCGGCATATTGTCCTTGAAACTGTACGGCCCTACGGGGCCAATTCAGAGAATACACATACACTGCAGTGCGTACTCGAACACAGCACACGTCAGGTTTCATAGAACTCTGATTTTCCTAAGTCTCTGAGGTTACTGCTTCAATTATTCGTTAAATTGAATTGAAAACGCGGTCCCGCCGGTTAACAGTATAGACATCGCACAAAACTAAGTAAAGACATTGCCCTATATCCATGGAGAGGACAGGGCTAAATTAGTAAAATAAACTAAACAACACAAGTCCAATATATACATAACAGTCTTGAGTTCTTAAAATAGAGCTTGGTAGGCTCGTGTTTGTGCCTTGGTATTGCTCTACCTATTATACACTTCTTTATGTTACACGAGTCAATGAAGAAAAACTATATCAATTCAAACCTAACTACTACTGTGTTTTTCTTCGGTACATAGCGTCTTCTTTATAATCAACTTACACATAACTATAAAGGTTTATTCAGTATTTTTTGGCTTAGAGAAGCAGTTCAGTTTAATTTGTCATTTGGTATCTGAGTTGTGTTAAAACGCATCTTATATTCTGTTTGTACGTGTTCCCAATTCACTCCTTCCAAAGAGGTGAAACAATGACTAGAACAATCGAGAACGTGATCTTGAAGATTCTAACCGCAAAAGTTAATAGGAAATGGCTTCCCACAAAAGTCCAATGGGGAGAAATGGGACACTCAGAGTTGTCACGTTTGTACACCGAATTCTTACACTAGAGCACTGACTTGCTAATTAATTGAATACATCAGAGTCACAGCAAATGAACTTCACTCTTAGCTGGATTTTGTGATGATTCCAGGGCGAAATATCTGACGTTCATATTCCCTCTACTATTCCCTGGGAATATAGTCAATGCGTCGAGTTTGTTGTTTTTGGCCTCATTTTAAAGGAAACCCCTACAAAATTTACAATCTCGTTATACTTTAAAAGAGTAGTCTGGTCCCAACGCAGTTAAAATTGCCACGGGTACTACCATTATAAGTATTACGTGTACGTACAAGAAGTTAAGTTCTACGTTAACTATCTCATGAACTTTACCTACTCTCTACTGTTACATCGTCCCTTGAAATTGTTAACAAGATCGACCGTAATTCCAGTAGTGTATTTAAGGCAATTGGAAGATTACTCAAGAATTATCAATCCCAGAGATAAGTTCATACGAGTTCAAAACTATAGTTAAAACTCTTTCTGCTTTTAAACTGAAAGCTCTTAACCTAAAATTGCTCAGCTGACAACCTTTAACAGGCAAGCTAGTGTTCGTAAGTTTAAATGGTCTGTATTCTTGAGTAAAACAGCCACGCAATTTGATTGTACAGTAATCAGTATATACAGGAACAGGAAATGGCGGCTACGCCCACTTCTCAAGAAAACCCAGAGACACAAATGTACAGATGAGAACATTATACAGTCTTGGCCGTAGTGCATATCAGTAAACACAAACTAAATAAAGAACTTATCAATATTTATCTTGCTCGCTTTTCACGCCTTCCGCTCTCAAGCAGTGTTGGTTTAAGAAGCGTGAAATGATTTCGTGTTTACGCAGTGCTAGTTGTGTTTATCCAGGTTTCCCCCTTGATTAAGGCGCAGGAATCTCTTGTATAAACAAGCCATCAGAAAACTGACTTTTAACCCTCTTTGGAACGAAAAGCTCCGCACAAAACTACCGCGGGAATTAGCAAGAGATCTCTCCATAAATAGCAACTATATTTCTTTTCGTGGATTAAACCGATTTGGTTTCGAAACTTTGTTTGTTTTGGTGCGTTTGAGTTGAAAATCCATTCCATTCAACTTAACCCGAGAAATTACTTGCCTCGCCTAGTGCTTATACAATTGCTTTAACATAAAGTAATCTGGCTAATCGAAAAAACTAATACTACCTAAGCCAAAAAAGGAAGCAAAATGGCTCACTTCATTTACTGTAAAGTGAATGAACATATCCGATATTCTGCTTTCAGGAGTGGCAAAACCGGCCACTCCAATGAACGACATTTGCACGAAAAACATGTAAACTATTTTGTCAGTTACTGAAAGGCAGTTCAATAAAAGTTCACACTAAAATAATTAAATTTCTAAAATCAGGCAGTATAAAAGAGATAAGATTCCCTTGTGTGAACTGTCAAAATTTATCAATGAAAGCAGTTTGTCCTCATATCGGCTAAAGTTCCGATAATCTGGTTCGGCTCAACGCATTTTCAAGTGCCTACTACTGAATTAGTTGCAATACAAGAATAAATTTGATTCATTTAAGGAAACTGAGGGTATACAACCAAAAAAAACACTGTTTACAACAAAAACCTTCATTTTCCAGAAGTGAAACAATTCGGAAATTACGCGGAATTTGTTAAACAAATCCATGTATTTACTTCCCCTTAACTTTTTAATTTTGGATACGCCCATTCATTTATCCTACATCTCATGCACAATATTCACAAGCACATGTAACAACGAAATATTGCTAAAAGAAGTCCTTTTTTAAAAGTCCAAAGCTTAAAGCAAGCGAAAAAGTAGCTTTCAAACTTCTATGTCTTGGGATTGGCCTCGAGTATCAACAAATCATGTTCCTCAAAGACAACTATATTCCTCAGGTTGACAAAGACGTTGAACCTAGTTAATTTATTGATGACACGTTTTATAGAAGTCACAGATACATTATGTTTTGGCTAGAATAAAACGTAAGCTATGCTGGAGTGAGCTCAATTTCATGACTAACTCAGGCTTTATAACAAACTTCGATTTCAAAAACTTTTATCAGTCGATTTGGAAGGATTCACTGATCGAAACTGTAACGAACGAAACTTAAAAGTAGAATTTGGATGTGTTTTCTTAGAGGTATTCTTTTGCTGCCTTCAAAATTATTCTAGTTGTTTCTTTATCTAACATTTAAACTTGAAAAAAGAAAAAAAATTAAACTGACTCTTTCGGGTAAAAGTCTTGACAATGACTAAAAACTAAATTTGGGTAACTTTAATGGAAACGCTTCAAACATTTAGCGTTTAGCCTCGAGCAATTTGCGCTTAGTAATAATTTTTAATAGTAAATAGAATTACAAACAACCAAAGTGTTTAGCTTTCTGAAGCTTAAGTTTTGCAATACTTTTTTTTATAAAAAAAAGTAGATTAAACTAAAATGGAGGTTGGCGATGGCGCCGGCGAAAGCTGATATTTTAATTACGTGGCTCATAAATTAAAAAAATTGTCTTTAATGCAAGCGTAAAACTAGTAGTTTATTTATTTTAGTTGACAGACTACAGACAACACCGCAGAACATTAGTTTGGCAAATTTATAGCTGTTCAGGATTATGAGATCAGAAAACCGCAAAACGTACGTTTATCCAAAATGACTAGAATAGATGTAATTATTTAGAACATTTACTTCCACCTACATTAATTTTTTTAGTCTTAAAACAACCTGTATGCAGTGTATGCAATGAACACTTGCTTTAATTTAAAGAATTAAATTTAAATAAAATAATTTAAAAACGACCCGGCAAAACAAGTTGTTAAAATTATTTTAGAAAACATAATTAACAAAAATGTGAGTTTCACAGAAATGAATATTCCCCTTTTAACTCTTGGTTTTTCCTCTAAGTTTATCCTCTTACAGTGATTTCTGAAAACTATCGACAGAGGTTTGGCAGATGAATACCAAGTTTTGTCCCAGTTCTATAACAAAATACGTGGAGAAATATATAGATGAGATGGAGATTAAACACACAAGGCCATTGAGAAAGAAAAACTTATGTAATCGTGTTCACTTTTTCCTTCATTTAATTGCAAGGAGTTTTATATACAAACATATCTTTATCTTTAACTTTATTCTGCATATATGTAGCATCACAAAACATACTAGAACGGACAATAAATGTATTTTTCTGCAGAATATTGAAAGCAGAGATGAACAAAGGTGGAGCGGAATCAAAGTAGAAGTGGGTGGAGAGGGTGGGTAAGAGGCGCTTTAGGGACTTCGGTCAGAACGTGAGATACTAAAAAAAAAACTAGCAGTCTGTGAAATCTGTGAGAAGCTTAAAAGACAAAAAACAGGCAACTGTGTATGCGCGTGGCTGTACGTGTGTATATGTGTGTGTAAGTATTTGTATGTGTGCCAAGTGTGTGTCTGTAAGTATGTGTAGGTGTGACATGGTAAGAATCACTCTGAAAATTTCAACAAATCCTTTTTGCAGACCAAAAATAATTAAGAATTTTTCTCCCATGTCAGGCAATGATAGCGTGAAAGAACGTTTTATCACAACACGTACTCACAGGCATTATCCGCCCGGATAATAGGTATCAAGAACAAAGTATTTCCTGTAAACTGTGCCCTGTCGTGACGGAAAACTATCTGAGTTTCACGAAAGATATTATTTAAGGCGAAACTTTATTGCAAGATTATCTCTAAAATAACACGCAAGGGTGCTTACGCAAGATCTCCAAACTTTAAAAAGCTTTTTTCTCAAACTGTAGATCTCTACACGCTAAGACAAACACACGTTGAGTTTACTAGAAACTTTAAGCTGAAAAACTGTTCATCCGTTTGCCACAATTTACTAGTTTACGTGTTAACGTTCAGGAAATGGTCTTAAAACTGGGTTGTGGTAGTAAGTGCTTGTATAATCCAGGTATTAAAGGCAAGGGTCTAAACGCCCTGATAGAACAGTCGACCAATTCTCTGATAATAATTCTTGCTATATTTGTTGGAATCATCCGGCCTGGGATTGGGTGGTCCCCATATCTTTACAAAATGCATTGCTATAATGTTCAGTTAATGGCCCATACCTTCCTGTAAGTATTACTTCACTTTATGTAAGCATTGCATTCTGGTAGAAACGACTTATAAGAATAAAAAAAAATTATCAGTATATACCTTAAACACATGGCAAATTTATAAGACATTCACGATATATAATTATGTGATTTCAAAGTCACTTAGTTAACTTCTATTAACACACAGTTCCTAGCAGGTTTTCGATTTCCATACAACGAAACCTTGCCTTTACCGAAAACTCAGTATAAGATATATCCGGGGCGCTTTTACTGACAAACAGGTCACCACGCCCACATTACTATTTGTTTCAAAGAATGATTTTTGGAACTTATCTTCGCCAAGGTAAAGGACATAATTTCTGTTGAAGCGTAATTTGTCGGGTAAAAAATATTATTAGACTAGCTGTTAACATCATGAAATCAAATTTAAAACATTTTCTTTCAGGAAAACATCGATACAGAAGACCGCCTTTTTAAATTAAAGCCTTACTTTCGCTCCGACAAAGCTCAGCTGTTAAAGTTGACCGTTCTAGCTTATTCTTATAAATAACATTTATCAACCTAAGATATTTTACATCAGCGCGAATATAGCCAGCACTTTTCACCAAACTCTGAACTAGCACCGAGGTTTGGTTCTACTCGCTTGTTTCTCAAAATCGACCCGTCTGACAATAACCATGCAACATCAGCACGTTTGACCAGTTTTAGAATTTTACAGTTTTTGGGTCTTTAGCCGGTTGTTATACAATCTGATTTTAGCTTGAGTATCTTTAAAAATATGAATATTTGGTTCCTATTTTTGTTTTAATATAGCACCTATTTAAGAGTAGACTAGTGTTCAATGTTGCTTTCCCTTGACAGTGGAAAGTTCAATATTTACATCAACTTGGAACATTTAGTGCAAAAATACGTTTTTCTAAACTATGTTTGAAACAGTTAAGCGCAGTTGTGAAAAAGTGTGATTGCTCTATGATGTGGAAATGGACCACGAACAGTCAACAGGGTCGAGTTCATGCTTTCTCGAAATGATTGACTACATTTACTAGTACAAAGTTACGTGAATCCAAAAATGAACGTCGGCAACACAAAATACATCTGCCCTTCAAGACAAAACAAAATGAAAGATCATGTTCGGGCTTTTTGTCAGTAGTTCAAAGCAGTTAGGAGATGTTACGAAATAGCAACACCAAAACACTTTTTGACTTTGGGAATAAAAAAGAAACTGCTCAATGCATGTTATGGTTTCTTGTTAACTGGTTCAAAATATATTATCAGAGCGAGCAACACCAAGCACTACACTTTATGCTGTAAAGAGGTACTCATGGTTGATGTGCCTGTTCTTTTTGTCATCTGTTTCGAAATGTTATATTTGCTTTGATTCAACTCCTTTTTCGTAGGGCTAAGGAACTGATAAATTGGTAAAGAGAATACTCTTTGAATAATGCTGCTTGTAGTTTCTTATTCTAAGCATGTTTCATTTCGTTTGTACTAAACAAACACTACGGGAACGCGGCAGGAAAGACTGACACAGAAGTATCTTGTGCTCAAGAAAACTTAATTGAGTGAACTTGCATGCTGGTTTAGGAACTCATATTTTTCTTGTTCATTAGAGCGAACGTTTTCTGTCACTACACTGTGAAATCCAATAACATTGGTAATTCTTTGTGTACTTTAACTTGTTTCTTACCCTTAGCTTTTTCAATATCCTTGATTAACCCACGCCTTAACTAGCCCCACACATGTTCTATTTTTCTTTTTGAACATTTACTTTCCGACGTACATAGGCTGAGTTTCTCTGCCGGCATTTCCTACGTGGGCGAAGGATACACTCGATCTGAGTGGAATAAAAGCCACACCGTGAAATGGAAATGACTACTATAAAAGTTGCCGTAAAACAATATTTTGAGAAAGTCTTTTACTCTTCGAACAGGGATAATCTTAGTATAGAGCTTTCCTCGTTTTGTGTGTGGTTTTGATATTTAACACCCAAACCAAGCTCTCCATAATTAAATCTCTGGGTACGTGAATATATCGGGAACTTTCGATAGTTCCGTGACAAAATAGAAGTCGAGACGGGGCTAAGAAGACTGAAAAGATTTTGTATTAAAGCCTCTCGAGGCAATCAGAGATTTTTCACAAAAGCAAACTTCCGTGATTAAAACCACAACTGCAACCAGTTCAGCGAGAGCTTAAACTCCTTTAAGCCTTTCAAATCAAAATCTTCGTCCCATTAAATTTGTTTTATAAAGTATCACTTAACAATTTCTTAAACTATATTTTCAGCTGCACAGCATGGGCAAAACATTTTATCTTAAGAAATCATAAACCCTTAGCAGTCACGAGCTGACTGATTTAAATACTGAACGGACTTTTGTGGCTTCTACATGTACATGCAGTCAAACCACTGCGGACAATATGAGAGTCTCTGTTGCCTGAAATACTTTGAATGGCCCCATGCCAGTTGGTTTCAACTTACTCAACACTTTATATTTTCTGAATGCCTTGTGGTATGAACTAGAAGACTCCGTAATTCGTTAATGTTTTCAACTAAAAAATGAAAGGTTATACTTTTTGATAATTTGGACGATTATCATGTTAGAGGTATCCAAAGTAAGTGAATTAAACATCGTCTGCGATAACAGTAAACATAATTATTGCTAAAATAACAACTTACAAGAATGAAAAAGTGATTAAAGAGTGGACTATGATGCAGTTTGGGGCACTTGCTTTCCGTTTTAGTTTGTTTCGAATTCGTTTAAAATCAGCCATTAAGTTCGAACGCTGTGTTGCATGTTTGTTCGTGTACACTGACAACATGGGAGAATTTACCTCGAACAGAAACAAACTGAACAAAATCTAATTCACTTCCAAAGTAAAAGAAAAACATTTGCCTTTGCAAAAGTATTCACGATTTAATGTAAACATGATAAAAACTTCATATTTACTTACATGTTTTCAAAGTTTCGACAACTTTTTCGCACACAATATGTTTCTACTGCTTTCTGCATTGTTTTGTAGTTCATAAAATAACCTCATGCATCAACTTCATAAATGCTCGGCAACATTGTTTAAACAATTAAGAATCATTATGGTCTCTACAGCCTTCAGTTTCTCGACATAATTTCTCAATTATCAATGGAAGCCAAACACCCTCTGCAAATTAGCTCTAACAAATATTAATGGGGATGATTGTTATTTTTGTGCAACTTCAATCACTTTTGGCGAAATCATCAAAACCATCAAAAGCAAATTGATTATGTTTAATGGCACTCATAGAAGGCGGCATTCTAGAAAACCGACCAATTTTTTTTCATTATCCTTGGCTAAACTACGGAAAGTTTCGTCAAATTTTTAGAAAAATATATAATTTGACTAATTTGGACTCTTGTTTTCGTGATACCGTGACAGAGTTAATCCACGGTACGGAATTTCATTCGCTTATTTGCGGCTTCCTTTTTTGTCTGAACAGTGGACTGATCGACCTCCCACATTGCTTTATATGAGAAAAAAGGTAATAATTTTAACAACGCGTGGAGTTCATGACAACTAAACGTGCACTGATCATCGGCTAACAACCAAACCCAGAGTAAATCCAACACTTTGTGATAGGTTTTCAAAATAAACGGCTCCGGACTTTTGATCAGTCTAAGTATACAGAAATCCCTTCAATCATTATCACTTCCTCTTGTTTTCTTTCTGCTCCATCCCTGGAAAAATGACAGTTCAAACGGATTTGGCTCTATGCTATTGCAGTAATAAGTTGACAGTTACAGGCCGCAGGGGGTAGATTCCAAGTGGTTAGGAAATGAGGGACAAAGGAAAAGGCAGTCCATTCAATTCATCACCAGTTTTGTTTTGCTTCCACTCAGCAGCGCACCTCAAGAGAACAACAGAGAACATCATGGCCGGATTTCTGAACCATTACTCGCCGTACCCAGTTGGTGGAGTAAACTTTGGACCTAGAAACCCCGAGATGTTTGGCCCAATGGTTCCACCATACGGTACGTATTATCAGTAATAAACGGTTGGGGCTTGCAACGTTACCACAATTAAAGATCCATTTACCGCGTATCTTCCCTGGCAAGGAAAGTACCAAGATCTAGCCAAAATGTTCTGAATACGCGCGACCAAAAGGAAGCGGTTCAGTTAGGTTTTAAGTGATTCATTTGCATTCCTTTCTTTCAAAAGATTTAAGTCTTAAACCATCTCTTTAATACACAAATGTCTGTCCTCGAGAATCTGAATTTATTGTTCCTTGAGGAAAACAAATTAGTCACAGTCTAACTTAAGGTTAGCTAAGGTTTTCGAAGTCAGTTGATAGATCTTTCGAGGGAGATCATTGAAAACCCAGCAAGCCTTGTTTAGCATTTATTCAGTTCTCGATCAAATTTATGTCCGAATGTTTTCACAGTAAAATGCTAGTTATAATTGCCCCATTTCCCAATTTGCAATGATAGAGTACTTGTTGGAGAATAGCTGAATTAACAACATGAATAATGAACGCTGCCATGGACGAGAAATCAAGGAGCAGCAGGGTTTTATCTTGATCTTACTTATAGTTATATATTTAATTTTTTGTTTTAGTCAAATTAAAAATAAAATCAAACCTGTACGTCAGTACAAGCTGCTCAGCCTTGACCGTATTTTGTTCCAGATTCATAGCGGTATGTTTTTTGTTTTAGTCCTCAAGAATAATTGATACTACAGTCACCTGCATAAAGGAAGACTATTCAAAAAAATACATATAACAAATAATTTCAGGAAAAAGGTAAAAAGTAACTCAGCATTTCTATGAAAATCATTTAAACTTCGGCTTTAGTATTGTTGCGGCTTGCCTCACTTCTTAAAGCCTCTTACTGCTGCACAAGAATCGGTGATAGCAAATTAAAGGTGTATTAGTCACTTCAGTTACATAAACCGCGCTTTTATATTCTATAGGTTATCCAAGAAAACAGCGAAGAGAAAGAACAACATTCACTAAAGCTCAACTGGAGATTCTCGAAGAGCTGTTTGCTAAAACTCGCTACCCAGATATCTTTATGAGGGAAGAAGTAGCAATGAAGATTAACCTTCCAGAATCTAGAGTGCAGGTGAGAAAAGCAATGAAGTCTATGGATAGATATTTTACTTTAACACCAACGTCAACAGGAACTGATCATAAGAATTAAGCTAGTCAAGCATCCACTTGTTCAGTTGTTTCTTAAAATACAAGATTTGGTGGTAGGATCGACAAAAAGTATCCGTTTTAATCATTAGTCAGTTTTGTTGATACAACGAGAATACAAGCAACCGCAGCACACAGTAAGTTTTGTCACCGAACTGTATCTAAATTCAAAACTACTTCATTTTCAAATATTGAAATGCTTCGAATGTTATGCAGATTTTCAACTTCTAAGTTTTAGAAATATTTACCACAAAACATACTGTCCAATACTGACCATCAAAATGAGTTGTTATTATCTAACGTTGCCGGTTTGAAGAGTTTATGTGGTAAGCAATTAGTCTTTAGCAGGACAAGGATAGACTTATATTTTAAAGGACGTGAGTTTGTAGAAAAACATATTCAGTCAAAAGCTGTAGCATTCCTTTATAAACCAAGCGCTGTCTTCATTACAACATGATATGGGATTTCTGGTTTTATAGAAAATTGTTCACTTTCAAATCGACCCTCATGAAACTAATGACTTTTTACCCAAGAACTTGACCACGCCCTCGCTAACCGTACGTTTCGAAAAGACTTATTCACGTTTCAGCGTTTTGCTTTGAACATAGAACTTCAAAATCACCATTTTGTATCACCTTAAAACAGATAGAACAACTCCAACTGTTAAATTTTCTGCAAAGTCGGATCAAGTTCCCACTTTATTAATTTCTTTGTTCCTTCCTCACATGTAAATTGATAGTTATCATACTTCAATAAAATCGTACTCTTATCAAAAGCAACATCCTAAAACAGCCTTAAATTTTACATGGGAAATATATCACAACTTCGGCTATCTTTTTTGTTAAAATAAATTTCTTGGTAAATACCCGTAATGGATACGTCAAAGTTTTAGCTTTTCAAAATTTTAATTACCTGTACTCGCATTTGAAACCATTTTCGTATCGAGGCTTTTGTTGTCGTTAATTCACTTCAGCATAAAAATTTCGGATTTAAATCAAAATTGAAGTAAACTTAAAATGTCCAAATAAAAGAGTTTAAAATCAAGCTAATCACTTTACTTTATAATAAATAAGTTTCTTAACGGAGGTGCTTAATTTACCAATCTTGAGATACTTTAGTCCTTTGTGAAAAAAATGTCTAACTTTGAAACTAATTCTTCTTAGGTATGAGTTACAAGCAGTTTTCCTTTACGTGTACATTATTACTTAATTATGGGCCAAGACTCCCTTGCAGAGAATCTAAAGAACACTTGTCAGAAGGTCAAGAAATTATGGGTTATCATTGCATGATGTTGCTAATAGAATTTAAAAAGCCCCATGCATTCCCACCATAGTCACAATGTGCTCCTTTTGGAAAACCTGATAGCCGGAAACAAACACGTGTCGAACAGTGAAGAAGTCTTGAGAAAGTCGTAAAGTTCATCACTTGTAATCTGTGCTTATCATCTTTATCACGAACTCTGGACTCGCATTTAGCAGGGTTCAGTAATTGCAGTTCATTTCTTCCTACGCCCTTTTTCTGTTAAAGTAGAAAATGCTTGAAGTTTACAAACCGCTATGACATGTAAAACAAGAAATGTTTCAACGTCATATTTCAAAACACGCATATGTTTAAAATTTTCGTGGTTTTTGTTCAATACGTTGCATCCGAGGTCACTTTTACAAGAAGGGCATACCCACTTACAAAATACTCTTGAAGTACCATCAAAAGCACTGAGCCCTTAGGCACGCAATAACCTCAGCCTTAAACTTCATAGAAGACAACAAAGTTTCGCCAAAGAAAGACCACTCTTAACTTAGTCATTACTACATATTTTTACTCCATTACTTTTTTTTCTAAAACCTGTAAATCGTCTTGTTTGCATGAACACTTTCTTTTGAAAGATAAAGAATGCACATACCTACAACCATTAAATATCGACCCCCGACCTTTATCACAGGAAAAACTGACTGGGCACTTCACGTCTGCACGGAATTTCACAAATCAAGGACCTCGACCAGTGCGCTTGACAAAACCCAGCCACCTGCATTTCCGTTCAACACGTACACTTCATTACCGGGCGCCTGCGCGTTCTGGCATCGAGTTGAGCAAGATCCATTTCAACTCTGTTAGAACAAATATCAATTCCTAGGACCAGTGAGATCTTTGTCTCAACCTTTGTCGAATGTATAATGTTCGTAGTGTCAACTACAATTTTATCCCTAGTTTTGATTGTCTCTCTCAAAAGATCACTGAGCTAACTTGCCTGTGACACCAGATAAAAAACAAAGAATGTGTTAAAGAGATTCCCTGATAGTTGGCAGATAAGCTTGTTTTAAAGGATCTCACCAATTCTCTCACATTCAACAGGTGTGGTTTAAAAATAGACGAGCCAAAAGTAGACAGCTTGCCAAAGGTGATACCACCAAGCAGAAACCCAAACCAAAGCCTTCCACAACAAAGGAGCAAAGTCAGCCCCTACCCTCCCCCTGCCGGTACTCAAGTTGTAGCGGAGGACTATGGAGCTCTAGCCGTGAGGTGATAACATCAATACCGAGCTACCCATCACCATCTCATGTTCTTAGCAATTCTCGAGTCATGAGCACAGGAACCCCACCAAGTTTCATGGCGACACCTCCTCCATACTACTGCGGCAGTCAAGCTGGCCCTTATATTCCTCCTGGTATGCCTGTGGAACATGGCCACTTGCATACTATATCTCCAAGATAATTAGCTAAGCTGGAACTCCCCTCTGAGCGTCGGAGATTATAGCAAGTACTTAGACAAGGACTTAATATACAAGATTTTATGGCATGATCAACTTGTCTATTCTCTAATATTCAGTGGAATCCACTTTCTCATATTTCGTTAATTGCCAAAGGAGATTTAAGGCAGGAAAAAACTCATTTCCAGGAAATGACAAAAAAGTTGAAAAGAAGTTTACCAGAACTCACTGATATAAAAGGGTAATTATGTTTTTTAAAAAAAAACATCAAAAGACAACAGCATCATTCTCCATTTAATAGTTTTGTTTGTTTGCAATGGATGACATTTTTTAGATGTTTATGTAAGACACCTTTACTGCAATAAAGAGCACTTGGTAAGAACTGTGAACTATTTTACAGCTGTAAAACATGAGTTTTTATTTGCCAAATTCACACCTTACTAATCACGGTCGTCTGGCCGTAAAGAGCTGTTATAATGTTTTGGCGATTTGACAGCTATGAAAACTAGGGTTTATTACTCTCTGGGTAGATTGGGACTTAATCCCAGCAAAGAGCTATTTTAATACCAAGAAACCACTGTCTGAAACACAAATTAAGCTTAAGTGAGATCACAAATGAATACGTGTGTATTGAGACAACTGATTTGGGTTTCTCCTTCTTAAAGAAAACTTGCAAAACTTTAAGCCAAACAAGCCAATGTTGAACTGTTTCTACAAAAACGAAAACGATTAGACGCTTTCCATAAACCGGCAAGAAAATAACTGAGCTATTTTCTGAAAAAAATAGCTGATTTTTTTCTGCAAAAACGGAAAAAATTAACCAACGAAAGGATTTTGGAAATAAAAACAAGATTAAAAATCTCGCGTACAAACATACTATAAATAAATATCACACTATATCGTCTAAATCATGGGAACTCAAGATGATGAGATTGTTAAAGCAGTCTCGACTTCTCTCTGTATATCTATTTATCTCTCTCTATATGTAGACATAAAGAAATTTAGATATAGAATGTGTATCGAATTTGGTTAAAGAAAAGCAATGAACCTTACAGCTACATATTAGCTATACTGCATGCCAGGTAAACACAATTTAACCCTGTGTCAAAATAAAAGTCTATCAAGCTTCTCCTACAACAGGTCTGTGAAAACTAGATTTGTATTTTATCAAAGACGTTTCAGTGAAAAATAGACAAAACGAAAACAAAATGAGACATAGAGATACGTGATTTTGGGTTCAAGAGTTAAAGGAAGCGCGGTGATCTCTATGGTTACCCTCACTATATTTTGTCACTAGAAGAACACATAAAATACAAGTTTGGAGATTTATAGGAATGACTGAGCCTGACACTGTACAGCAAATATATTTATTGTCTATATAGTTAGTTTCAAAATAAGAATAGAGTTTTAAAACCGAAGTATCGAAATGTGGTTAGAATAAGTAACATTGTAGTCAAATGCAAAGGCAGGCGTAAGTTAGTGTAATGGGTCTGTTTTACTGGTATAAAAGTTAAAACATTTTCATGTAAATAGATAAATTAATGGATGGTTGGAAGAATGAATCAATATATGAATAAAGAAATACAAACTACATAAGACTGAACAATGATCGATTAACACTTACTGCAATGCAAACGAGCGCATCCTGTGCTGGAAGCGTTTTTGAACATGCAAGATACCTTCGTTAGGGAGGAGAATATTAAACATGGCGTTTTCTCGTTAAGCTTGAAAGTAACAGAAACACATCACCTAGCAGTGAAGACGGGAGGCCAAGGTCAACAGCGAGTCTCAACGGAAAAGCTTTTCCCTTCACTTTTAGAGAGACATCTTGTTATTCCGCTCAGCCTATTTCAGTTAGCCTGTTTTCCAAACTCTTTTTTTGTTCGCTGCCAGCGAGGCATTGTTCGAAAGCAGTAAACAAAGAGTGAGTCCAAAACTCCGGTGAGGTATCAGTGCTTTTCAATACAACCTTAGTGACTGAACCGAATGTTCCTTTTACGAAAGAAGTAATATCTGGTTTTTATCATTCATTTTCAAAAATGTTGAGAGGGATAAACACTGACCAGCTTTTTTGTTACATTTTGCATATTTAGTAGGCAAAGCAGGTCTGGTTAACACTTGCGAGATAAGCATAAGCTTAAGATTTTTGTATAAATAGCAATTAAAGAATACAAAGTGTAAGACAAAATCGAACAAGCTCACGCCATGCTAGACCATGCTGTTTCCCCAGAGGCGATAACCACCGAATTCATAAATTTTCGTCAATAAAGTACACTTGCATATTCTAAAACACATGGTGCAATTGAAAAGCTCTCGTGCTGCCATTAAAATTACAATGGTTGTAGTTACGAGGCTTGGTATAGCTTTAAACCATTAACGAGTTGTTCTACCAACAATTATTAAAGCAAACTGCTATCATGTATGAGTAAACCATGTGTTAAATTCATCAGTTTAAATAACAAAACAAACATATTGAAAACCGGTCACCCAAATGTATCTGTTATTCGATGAAGGCCCACACAGATCGCTATGTCAGGCTTTTCTTTATAGAAAGGGACAGAAGCTTACATAACAAAACGAATTTTGTCAGCAGTATCACGCAGGCGCACAGACAATTCCTGACCTGTTAGCTATTTAGAGTGCACAGAAACTCTTGACTAGCTATGAAATTTAACGAGGGGCCCAGATTAGGTATTTTTAAAGGCTAATATGAGTTTTAATGTGATCGACTATACAATGACCTCTGAGTTCCCAATGTCAATTTCTAGTTTCATTTATTTTTATTGTTTGTTATTCCAGAGGGGTAGACTAGCCACCCAGTTTAACCCGAGCTAAATTCGCCCTTCATACAACTACAACTTTGTTAAGGTATATCCCAATTTCTACACATGGTAATGCCAGAAATTAAAAAAAGAATAAAATTATAAAAAAATAATACAAATACTTTTTAATGACAGTCCCCAGTAAGGGGCTCTTCAGTGCCATGATACACACAACGAATTAAAGGGTTGAAAACCACAACTGGCAGGAAAGCTGGTCAAAAGGATATAAAGCTAGGATATATCATACTAGCGTGACCGGCGGGCAGAGGACTCGAACTCGGGACCTCCGGGTTATGAGTCAGCGCTTTAAACCGATCGGCCACGCTACCGCAGTCATTTATTTTTATATGCCCTTTTTTATTTATTCCTATTTCGTATTCCTTCAGGCAGTTTTTCCCTGAGCTCTTATTCATACCTATAAGTGTATATTGAGTATACATTGTTTAACTTATGGGAATATATATCACCAGAGTCACGTGTGTTTTCTTTGGAATGTTATTGTGGCTCAAGCGAGAATGAAACCCGCGACCCTTCACTGTGATACCATTACACCACCAAGACAACCCCGCTGCATATATATTCATATATAGATTAATACATAAATCCATGTGTACATATATTCGTATATGTGCGATGCTAAAGTTGTCAAAAGTTTACTCTCCTCCAACACGGGCTTTATAACAAGCGCCGTGAATATAAGTCCAATGACAGAATACATTTTAATAAACCATTTTAGCCATAGAAATTTTTAGCTATTATTATTTTTACACTTTGTTCATATAGTTTTCACACATAGTTTGTACATATAGCCAGCATTTTAAAAATTTTTAGCTGACGAAGGCCGAAGACCGAAACGCTCTAACTAAAATTCTTTAACAGTCATTGGTTGTCTTGCCTCGCCCAAATTTTTTTTTATTCAAATCTATACATGACTGGACGAAGCGGACTATCACTCCGGCTGGCCTAAGCCGTTGGCCACTTATTCTTGTTTTATATATATGTACATATAAACGTATACAGCTGGTTCAAGAAAAGTTGTCATGGGTCAATAGTCGATCCTGGAATCGAAAGGAACTTTGGGTACATTAATATTTAGTGGCAATTAAAACAATAATTGTAATATGATAAACCTACACTCTACATTATGCAAAGTCAGTGCTAATAGCAATAAATTATGTTCCCCTTGAACCCCCATAGTTCTTTTCGGTGCCTGTATCGGTTATTGACTATGACAACCTTTTTTGAAATAGCTGTATATATAATACAAATCGTTGCAATCTGCCTGGTCAGTATTGCTAAAACAAGGTAAAATTCTAGTTTATAAACAGTTTATACATCTCATTTATCTCATCATGGAGAGAAATGAATAGACTTAAATCAACATTATCGTCATCGTCATCATGAGTTTATTACAGTTTCTAATTCAGTGTCAAGGGGGTTTAGGACAAAATTAAATATTACATAGAAAGTGGTTCAAGTAAAAGAAATAGTATCTTTAGTGAACGCAGATGAGTTGGTAAACAGAACATCAACAACCAGTACAGCCGTTGAAGACAAGCAGCAATACCTTGGTGTCCTGTACTTGTTGGGGGGGGGGATGAGGGTATCCGGGGGAAGAGGGGTTGTAAAGCACAGGAGAACGTGGCCAAAGGCGGAGGCCTGGAAGTGAAACACTATAAAATATGACATCATGCATGGGACAGTCGCTGTTCAATTGCAACTTTGTGATAACACTTGAAGCATTTTGTAACACCTGTCGCACACTGTAACACCTGTCGCACATTGTAATACCTGTCGCACATTGTCATACCTGTCGCACTTTGTAATAGCTGTCACAGTTTGTAACTACAGTCACAGTTTGTAATTGCAGCCTGTAACACTTTGAAATAGCTGTCGTGCTTTCTAAGGACTGGTTGCATCTTTTGACACCTATCGCATATGTTATAATAATCACACTTTATAATACCTGTTGCACATGGTAATATGTCCTATCACAATTTGAAATACCTGTCGCACCTTTTGGTATACTTGTCGCACTTTGTAACACCTCTCACACTTTGCGATAACACTTGTGGTATTTTGTAATACATGTCGCACTTTGTTATAACACTTAACGCATTTTGTAACATCTCTCGCACTTTTTAATAATACTTGTTTCGTTGTTTCAGGCTTCGTAACAATACTCGTCACACTTTGTAACGAGATAACTGCTACATCCATTTTCCAGCAACAAAAACACTAGTTTTAGTTTGTGCTTCGCAATTTTAAGAGCAAATGAAAACTCAAAGTTTGGCCACAGCCAGCCGTTACCTAGTAAACTATTACTACTTGTTGGCAATTATAGACGAACACTTATAGCAACCATAAAGCCAAAGGGAAAAAGTTGTTTAGAGTTCTGTCATTTTTCTAAATTTTCATGGTCGAGAAATTTTTGTAGCCAGCATTTCTAATGACTGGATACCCAGTCATATTAGTTCTGTTAACTGAAACAAGAAGTCTTTCAGCACCAATACTTCTTCCAACACCCGATATGCAAAAATAAAACTTTGTTGAATACAAGTCTAAAAATTAAAATAAAACTAAAATAAAACCTAGTTGAATACAAGTCTAAAAAAGGTAAAATACGTTCTTTGTAATAGGAGGAAACTTATTTTGATAACCCATGGCTCAATCTGAAAAACTAAACTGAATCCAGCAATATTGAGGTATTGGTATAGGGTATCGAAAGTTACGCTTGTAGTTGAAATCAATAGAAGTTTTTTTTTTTAAAAAGTAAGCTTAGTGCCAAACTACAAGCCAAAATACGAACATGGACGTGGGCTTTCGACGGCAGGGCAGGGACATTAACCAATGTTTCTTTTACTTGGCCTAACAAAAAAGCAGTAATGACTAATGACGCGTCTAAGGGGGTAATACTTTGCAATTTTATACCTTGCAGTCAATAAATACTATGCTGTGCGTTCATGAATGTCGTGGTAGTTATCTAATTCCACTTCAATAAAGCCATTACTTATGGGATTTAGATGAAGCTAAGAGTTTCCAATAAAACCGTAGCTGAACTGAAATTATGAAAAACAAACAAAATGATGGTAGTGTCAAAAGACAGTCAAATTTAATTTCTTAACGTGAAAAATATATATTTTATAAAATAACAAAGTTTTCAAATTCAAAAAATAGCCGGTTGAAACGGTGTCCACTAAAGAACTAGAACGAAAACTCGAACTGTTTCAATTTTCTTTGTATAACACTTTTAAATTTTGATTGCTTGATGGAAACGCCCTTTAAGAATAAATTGGTTTTTGATTAGTAAAAGCACACCTGAAAATTTCGATCTTCGAAAAAGTTGAAATGGATCACCATAAAATGGGCGTCATTGTATTCATTCAGAGACTTAGATTATAATTAAGTGCATACTTTCCAACAGCTGACGATTAAGAAACTTTAAAAAAAGTCCTATAAAAAGTAATTGATATCGTCAGTGGACCAACTGGCAACTTCAGCACCGACGAACTTTGATTTTGACCAAACTACGTTCTTGCAATCAAGTACAACTGTGACCTAAATGAAATGGCGTGTTTCGCAAGTATTTTATTTTGTAATTTTATATAAAGATTTGGTTTAAGCAAAGCAATAGATTCTATTGCTTGACAAAAAAAATAATAATTGCGGCAACCAGATTTTTTGATTTGCCAAACAATCGCGAAAATTAGCTGCTGCAATCAAAGACTTAAGGTGCACACACACATCTTTGTATTACAGGAAATCTGAGCAAAATATCATGATAGTGAAATATAGATAATGAACTGGCTTATCTTGTCGCTGGCGTCAGTTTTTGAAAAAAAGCTGAAAATATACTGAGAAGAGTAGGCCGAGATCAAACCTATTTAAGGTCTTTGGACACAGCAGCCGCAAAAATTAATCTTAATGGATGGAAAGAAGCACTTAATGGTAGCGTATTTTAATCCGTTTAATGATGATTTCCAAAACGACTGTTAGAATACACCGATAAGTGAAGAAAAAAATCGGAAACGAAAAACGTCTATTTAGTGAGTACCTTTTTAAATTTACTGGAAATTTCACTTCTGAAAGAGCTCACGGCATCATATGGAGTCAGAACTTTTTTTAAAAGGCACGTCATGTTAGATAGTAATCAAACTGACTTGATCGTTGATAGCTTTTGTCAAGAAACAGAAAAGTTTGAGCAAACTGTGGTATACACATCCACAGGGTCAAGTAAGTGTGTTCTTTTTAATGTAGTGTCAAGAGATTTTTGCAATTGTTCTGCAAAGATCATGCCAGGATTGTTGAAATTTCACGGCTTCAGGTTCCAGTTGAAGGATAGCTCTGCTCCAAAGGACCAGAAAAGAAATGTTAATCAAAATTTGAGCGATGAAACACTTGTGTAAACTTGGCCTATATTTGTCATTCTTGTAAGGTTTTCTTTTGTCCAAAATGTAAACAAGACAGAAACTAAGATAATCAAAGAAGTCGATGAGTATGTACAAAAGTGCTCCTGCGACAGGAAGGCGCTATATTTCGTATTGTAATGAATCCGCATTGTGTCCTTTGTGCTCTGAATTTGTGGCACGCGGCAAGCACGCAGCACATGTACGCTTATGTTTTCTTTACATTATAATGTTGTCTATACAGTCTTGTTACACTGGTTACAACCAATCTTGTGTCAGAACAATAAGAGTAATTTAAAGTGCAGCTATGGGATGAAATCAGAGAGGACCCAGAGAGATTCGCTATTGAATGAATTCAATTATGACACGTACAGATTTTAAACCCGCTATATGCTGAGGGTGAAGCATCTTACTGAATTCCGCCGAGTTTTCGCTAACAAAAATGTGTTTTATATTTTTTCAACTTAAAACTGTATAAGAAAAAAAAACATTAAAAACTCTTCCCAGTACTCTTGAGCAGTGTACTATAACAGAAAAAAAAAAGAATAGTCATGTTTTGCTCATAATTGACCAATTGTTTCATAGCAGATTATTTCTGTTTTAGCAAAGTTAACTTATCAGTTTATGGAATATTTTCTCCCGAGATTAGAACTTGATATTTGTACGTGCTTTAGGTAATTCAGTTTCTTATCGTTGGTGCTTTCAAACCCTGTATGCACAACGGCTTTCTGATATCACCACAAACGGAGAGGTTAGAAATTTGGCGCCCATCTCAAGAGCTCCTTGGCACTTGGCTGGTAACCCGCCGGCTTCATCGGCCTTCTATTTGAACGCGCATTGTTTACGTTAAAGACAAAGGCTTTCTCGCCGCTAGCCTGTGTACTCAAATGATTTGGTTTATTGGAAACAGAGAGCTCAGAGGAGGTGCAAAATTGCCTAAGTCATTTTCTTCCCTGACAATTCAAGTGCAACTTTCAAGGCAAACATTTCGAAGTAAATAATATTTACTCTTCAAAACTATACGCCATGGCGGGGTTTTTACCCTCCGCCGCAAAAAAATAACAATATAAAAAGTTAACCGAAATTAGCGAAAATACGCTTCGCAAAAGTGAGCTGCTTTTTAAGTGATAAAAGCATAGGTTTGCATGAAATAAACATTCGAGTGTATGTTGAATAAGCAAATCATAAGTTGTTTCATCAAAACAGTCAATAGCCCGCTCACGTGAATACTCTGCCAGAAAGTACGCTTCTTTTCCTTCACATAATCCAAAAGGACACATATTCGTGTGTAGTCTCTGCATTGGTCTTTCGGTCTAGAGCACAAGAACACTGGGAATCAAAAAACTGACTGACAAATTAATTTTATTAAAGCCTTCTACAAATCATTTGAACTGATAAGCAACGCAGGGGATCTAATCAGCGGGACCCAGTTGGTCGCCTGGGAAAGTTGTTTTCCAAGCATATGCAAGATCAGCAAATTACACTGACGTATAAGTGAAAGAGTGTTTCAAGTAGCTTTCTTTGCAAACCAGTTCATCAAAATCTCAGTTTTTCGTATATCACTCTATTTGGATTATCAGTCTAATTCCGAAAAGAAAATCGTTATAATAACACAAAGACAAAACTTAAAGCACTCGAGCAAATTCCTAAAAAATATGATGGTGGCGGTGCTGTTTCGACTAGCGGCGTCTGACAGGCAAGAACTTTTCTCTTAAATTACTTGGGCACCGGTCACTATTTTGGTCAGCTGAGTTAAACCTTGTCATGAAGATAAGTTGGTTCAGGGGTAAGAAAAACTTTAGCCAGTTTCACACGTAGGTTGGTTCATACCGAACCTGTCATTTGTACTGAAAAAAGCCTCAAACCACGTTGGGTTAAAGATATTTTGAGAAGGAAAAAGTACTTTCGCTTAAGCCCTAACCCAATCCCTTGGCACATGCTTGATATGATTATGAGCACGACGAGAACCTTTGCTGTAAGGCAAATAAACACAACGACTTTAACCGTTATACTCTGATTGTAAAGGGAACGACTCTCAAAACTGTACACTGAAATCTAGCTGTTTTCCCCGAGACTTACACCCTCGGGGGCTGTGTGTTCTGTACAGCATGTTGTTTTACTCGTGTTTCAAAGACTTCACTCAGTCTGTTATAAAAGCTTAGATCTTTGACTAGGTTTTCCAGAAAAATTATATGTACTTTTTAATTAAAGCTTCGCTTCCCTTTGGCGTGTTTGTTCAATGTTTATATACCCTCTAAATACCACCTAAAATTTATTATGACCTCTAGTTCAGTTCAAACCGGACCTGCAGCTCATGCAAAGTGAACAATATCGGAGGTGTATGAAAGATAATAAGTCCCTTGGAAGACCTGTTCGGCCCTGTTCTAACAAATCACGACTGGAAAGTAATTTCGTGTGAAATAAGAATATTGTAATTTCAATTCAAGTGCTTTGACATTCTTGCCAACTTTTCGTTTGCTAAACTGCTCAACAAACCACAAAATTAAAATCTTTAAGTGAAGTTGAACAACTGCAGAAAATATTTGTTTTTGAGTTTCTATGTTAGCTTTGCTGTGCACATCATTCAATAGTACCTCTTAAGAAAGCGGTTCATAGAAAGATGACATTTCTTAAGGAACTAGCACTCGGTTCTCCTCGATCCTTGCTTGGTTTGTGAGTTAAATATTCACCACTCCCGTCAATGTTCATATGACACGTTTGCGCATTCTATAAAGGCGTAATTTAAAAGACTTTTATAACTATGACACACAGTCATAGGGTCTTCAAATATCCCGCACACATTTGATACAGATTAAACCTGACTGCGGAAAGTTCTGAACCTAAATTTATATCCCTGGTTTGGAATGCGGCGTATTTAGAACAGATTACTTGCTTTACAATGCCTTATTAAATTATCTCTAAGAAAATTTGCCAATAATGTTTTCCCCTCTCTTTCCCTTTATAGCACATAAGTAAAATTCTAATTTATCGGGTTTCATACACCAATGCCAAATTTTAATTTTGAATAACAACAGGAATTTGTTTGCTTTGACTGAAGCAAGTAAAACTTGCAAACAGCGCTAAAGTCAAAGATGATAAATTGTTTGACGTGAAAATTAATTTACGGAAAAAAGTCTTTCGCTTTCCTCGAGAATAATTAAACTTTTAATTAGGTACTACTGTGTTACAAGCGCTATGCAAATCACCTGAAGTACCTCAATTTTTGAAAAGTTGGAAGTTATTGGGTATATTTATTGTTTCTTCCCTTTATTGACCAAGTTCATATTTTATTTTTTTAAAAGAGCTACTGATGCGAAAGCAACAATCAATATTACAAGGGCAAGCAAATCAGCTTTATAATCGATTTTGTTTCGAGAACTTCTAGCATAACCAGCTCTTGAGCAGGCACCATGACGCTCAACACTCACCCGAGTATTTTGGGAGGAAAAAAAACCGAGAAGTGACGTGTTACAAAGTGCTTGCCGGAAACGTGAAAGAGCCAGGCCCATTTTAGAACCAACAAATAAACCCTTTCTCATGCTAATAATGGAAAAATAGTCATGCAAAGATGAGCTAATGTGATAAAAGGTTTCTGGCAACTGCAGGCCCTATCTTTGATAAGAGAGAAATTCCAATATTGATTTGCCAACATTGAATTAACTCGATTTGGTTAGTCTCTACCATAGCCATAATTCGTAGGATTTGATTTCAAGGTTCTGAAATGAAGCCAATCCTGGCGATAACTTAGCTACTGAGCTGATTTGCTGTAAAACAATAGTAGGTCACATGAGTCTTTATTCTGTCCCATAACCGTAGGAAATAAAAAGGCATGTCCAGAATTCGCCGCTTAAAA
Source organism: Parazoanthus swiftii (assembly GCA_025403585.1). Classification (NCBI taxonomy): domain Eukaryota; kingdom Metazoa; phylum Cnidaria; class Anthozoa; order Zoantharia; family Parazoanthidae; genus Parazoanthus; species Parazoanthus swiftii. Next base: position 1,985 of record JAOBYE010444418.1, on the reverse strand, counting down.
ATTATTAGGCAATACTGCACAGGTATCGGGTGCTGGTGCTTACGTTATTGACCATAACATATCTCACCCACTCGTGCACAGTCCTTTACGTTTACGTCGAGAACTTTCGGGCTAATTTTCGTGAAATCACTCAAGAGCGACGTACAATCACAATAAGGCAACAGGAAATGAAGACATTTGTGCTTTAAGGACACTCAGTGGATAGGAAGCAATCAGTAATAGCAGCAACACCAGAGCTTTTCTCTCCTAACAAACGTCTCAACTATCAAATTGTGCTCGGTGGCTTCCCAGACTAACCACAAAGGCTTGGAGAAACACAGCCTCATTGAAGCAGGTACGTAATCAAAGCACAAGCTCTCAACTGTGCTAATTCTTTTCCTTGAAAGCAAGGGAATGAAGTATTCATCAATGACTGGCTTCTGCTACAAAAGAATGGCTGTCTGTCAGTTGACATGCAGCGGTCCTCAAAAGCAGTTTGACCCCATTAATCGAATTGTCACCGCTTACACTCGCTTGCTACAGATAAAGGGACGTTCTAGTTTTTCCGTGTTACTGATGTTCTGCTTATTCTGTTTTTCGTGCAGTGATTAGGTTTTCTTTGGCTTTTAGTTATTCGCTCAGTGTGATAAACCAAGCCCGCTGAGAGCTGCATAATTAGGAATAAAAGCTTTGCAAATGATAAACTATAGCCTTTATTTGAGTCACCAAAACTCATATTTTTCTCTATTTACTCGATTCCAAACCCTTTACAGTTGTTGTGAAAAAGTCAGAAAAAACCTTTGGAAAAGTTTAGAAAAACTCAACACATCAGAGGGTTAATAAAATAACAAAACAAATCTCGCCGACCTGCTCCGCAAACTATCACTGGGAGAACGCAGTCTATTTGATAATTTATATTATAAACTCTATGAGCGACAGGTCTTGCAAGTTGCCAATGTCAGTTGCTCAAAAACTCATGCAAGCGTGATATATTTTCTTCTCTCGTTTTTTGTTGTTGTTATTAATACTGCAACCCGCCGGCAAACTCGTTAAGTTGTCAATGTATGTTTTTCTAATACTGAATACCAATTCGATACTTCAGAGTTTTCAGGCTACCTGAAAACTATAATTCTTTAAGGTGATGTCCAAGTGGCAAGTAAGCACATTATATAATTTGTCCAGTAAGCAAAACTTTTGAGAATAGTTTGTTTGCTGTCACTGATTTTGCTATTCTTATCACTTCTTTCAAGTATTATTTAATTCTTCTCTACGAAGTTTATCACCACTAGTTTGGGACAACTGAAAGCAAAACAAAAGTCTGGATATTCACTGATTTCAGTTTTAAAGAACCATCCGGCAAACTGCAGTAGAATGACTGCGCTCTTCTGACTGCAAGTTAGCATAATTTTTTGAAAACCGATTCGATTGACTGGAACTCTGCTAGATAAAGTTGCCACAACATTTTATGTGTCCAAAGAAACGAGATTTCTGCAAACAGATTGCTCTCGGCTGAGCTAATTTGTTTCCATAAAACGAAAGGAATAATCTTAATAAATCTGCTTGCTTTCACAGTACAAGAAGCAATTTTTCATGGTAATTGTCTCCTGTAAATAAATCAGCTGGCCCACACTGCCAAATTTATTTTTTCTTTAGATAATTGATCATTTGTGATTCGGTAACATCAGTCAGTCACAGTTCACATATTGTCTGGGACACTCAGTTTAAAAAACAGTAAATTATGAAAAAGTTGGGGTAGACTTGATTGGATTTAAGCGTGATATCAAATATTCAATTTATTGCTCCTCTTCTTCTCTGATGGTTCAATTGTAAGTTAGACCTCCATTCTCTTTGTCAATTCCGTTCGTTGAGCACGACACGTGTGACCTCAAATGAATATTGGAAATAGCTTTGACCAAACTTCTTATGTTTATCAGACTCCGTCTTAGGATTAATTTAGACATGAAAGAGTATACGTTCAGATATGAATGATGAGATGGAAACCATTT
>JAOBYE010444196.1:0-13811 GCA_025403585.1 Parazoanthus swiftii | reverse complement strand
GAGTGGCACGAGGCGAAGCCAAGTGCTTCTCTAGCTTCTCGAGTGCTCTCCCAACTTCCCAAGTGCATCCACAACTCTATAGACGCACAATAAAGTATGGACCATTTCTTTTAGAACATTGCCTCTGTCACTTTAAGCGTTTTTTATAAGAAAACATGCCTGTAAGCTAATAATGTACATAATTCTACTAAAACGTTCTGAGCATTTTTATTGGTTGAATGCAATTCACGCGATTATCAAGATATAGTTCCACGCTTGCGCCATACAAAAAGTGTGTGAAAAATTGCCAGCTATGTTCTAATAATTTTTATGACCTGTCAATGTTAAGCCCCAGGGTGGGAGGCAGGCAGAATTTGACATTTTCACAAAAGCGAGAGTCAAATTCCCCACCCCCTGGTGCCTACTGAATGTCAAATTCCCAACCCTCGGGCAACATGTAAAATAATGTCAAAATCCTTACCCAGGGAAAGGCTTTCTTAGTCAATTTCCTGTGGGTCGCCCCCCCCCCCCCGACCCACACTGGGGTTTAACATTGATAGGTACATTAGTTAATGTTTTTTCTTATATTTTCTAAAACAAATATCCAAGTTAATTTACAGCAAGGTAAGGTATAAATTTAAGACAAAAATTAATCTGCTAATGACAGTGACACAGACAAGCCAAAAACTCAAATTGATGAAAATAATTTGCCAAGCTCAATTATTGTTTTATTACAATTTTTACTTTGTTGCACTCAGACTTGGATCAATGAAAAATTTGCTCCAGAACTTCTTGAAACCAAATCAGAACTGGTTGAGTGTATGCTGGATCAAATCAAGGAGATGGTGAGTAAATAGAACTCGGTAAAGTGACAGTAATTTTTGGAAAAGAAATAACAAACTTAAGTTACATGTAAAGCTAGTGCTTGAGTTGGTGTATAATACTTTTTCTTCAAGCGGTGAGTTTTTGTCTAGGTATGCAAGTTGTTCATCAGTTTCACAAAATTAATGTGAAATGGTTTTGTTGAATTTCACCCTATGACCTCAGTTGACAAGCATGAATGTCATTTTTAAATATTTTTATTTAAAAATAGTATTAGATTATTGATTTTTTGGGCCTACAAATGTTCAATTGAAGTTTTTTTTTTAAAGAAAGAACACATGTCCACCTGGGGCAATCAGCTTTCAGAATATTTATTCACTTGTCCATTACATAGTTACATGCTGTGCTGTACATGTACAGTACAAACTGAAGTAACTCGTCTCAGAAAACCAGACGACTTGAAGTTGATTGCCATGATATCTCACAATTTTTTCTGTTTTCCCTTCTGTGGTCATTTTATTAATATATTTTTGACCAAGATTATTTTCAGCAAAATCTAGTGCAAGAACTTCTGGGTTTGAAGAAATAATGAAATTAATTTGGTCATGTACATATGTGTGACCTAGGTAGAGCTGAGAACTTCAAAAGTTACTTACATTGTTTTAAACTTGACTTTATCTTCACTTCTTGAGATTGATTATTTTCCAACAATACAGGAAAAAAATCTCAGAAGAGCAAGACAGGGAGATTTGGTGGCTTCTTTGCACAAGCTAGAGGTATTGCTATTAATACTATGGTATATTAATCAGTACATGGTCTAAATTTATTTGAGTCTTACTGGCTACATGTACAAAACACCACCATTTAACTCTTAGTATCTAGATACACTGTTAGTACTATTATTTTCAAAAAAGGATTGTAAGTAGACATTTTTATAAAAATTCAACATGTACATGTATTGAGGTATAGACTTTTTTAAATTCACTTGTTTTGTGTAATGTACCTGTAGGTATCAACATTGCATGTTAGCTTGGGGTAGGTGTGGGGCACTATGAAATTTGTATATTTTTTGGAGAATTTTTGCTCAAAATCCTCGCTTAGGGAGTGGGACAAAGTAACTTGTCAGTCTTAAATGTATGATATCTTTCTTTGACCAACTACACTGAAACTGTTCAAGGGCAAAGTTGGTCATTACAAATAATATCACACTTTTTGGTGAGCAAGTGTCCTCAGATTTGCCTCACTGCAGATTTATAAAAAAAGGCCACAATTTTATTTGTTTCTCAGCTATTTAATAGGATAAATGTGTATATGGACAAGTACAAGTGTAGGCGTGTGACCAGTTTTGGATTAGAGCTTTGTTGTGAGAAGTGACAAGATTCACCAAACAATCGTGTGAAACTCTCACCAACTCTCATTGAAGTTTTGAACATGTTCAAAGTTGATGAGATTGCTGGAAGATTGATGGGAGTTCATACATGCACATAAAAGAGTTGGTGGCCAAATACAAGTGAAAGTTCAAACTCTTCTCTTGTCGACTCTCATGCTTGTTTGACCTCAGTTTTTGAGTAGACAGTCAAGACAGTCACATAATCATATATGTAACAGATTATAGTTTAAAATGATCTCCACGTTCCTGTTTCAGATTGATAGAGTCAGATATATTATTAGTAGTTATCTCAGAACAAGACTTGAGAAGGTGAGTTGAGTTTTTATTGTATTGATAAATAAGACAGGACTGTGTGACAAAAGTTGAACTGGGTAATACCGTAAGTCAAAATAAAAATGCTTCCTCCATTTTATTATTAATAATTATATGTCATATTTCAATTTGCCCTTCAGTGGCAAATTTGGATGTTCACACTATGTTCAAGTTTTTTGAACTGGTACTGGCAGCTTTTTTCAAACTGGTTAAAGTTTCAAGTATTGAATTTATGTGTATGGTACTAGGTTATTAATATTTGAAGTGGTGAGGGTTATGTTACTTTGTTTCTGGGTTTGGGTTAGGGTACAGATAATAATATAACAGTTGCTGTTTGTATTCTATAGGCATTCAGTTTTATCAGAAGCTCATAAGACTTAGTCTCATAGTCTTATGAGCTTCTGGTATTATTTAACTAAAAGTTAAATTTACACCTGATTCCAGAAAAGACATGTTCTGTGTTTTATACATGTATACTCAAACTTTTCTTATCTGTGATAGATTGAAAGACACAACATTCATATACTTGAACAAGAAGCTGCAAGAGATCCTGGTGATTTATCTCGGTTATCACCAGAAGAACTTCAGTTTGCTAAAGAGTGAGTATAGTGCTATAAACTGTCAGGAATTTTTGGCAAGGGAGCAGCAGCAGATCTGGAATTAATTTTTTTGGAAAAGGGCCAGGTGGAGGGAGGGGGGGGGCAAACCCAAAATGCTGGAATGGGGGACAAAATGTTTAAAAATGTTGCCAAAATTGGCAACAAAAGAGGGCCCTAGCCTTGTTGACCCCTCCCCTTAAGCTTTCCTGGGGAGGGCTAGAAAATAAAAACATTGAAAGAGGGAAGTAAAAAAGCATTTTCATATGATTTTGTACAGGTTGAAACGTTCTGTGACTGTATAAATGTTTGATGATCAAAAAAATGGCGTATGCGTCTTTGCACTCCTCGTCAAACCTTTTTATTTCCTGATAAACCTATTATTAGTTATGCAGATAACATGGAAGGCTTGTTTAAGGAGCTGGCTCTAAAACATATGCCACCAAATATGCAGAACATTGACAGAAAGAAATCTGGTAAGGGGAAATCTAAGTAATTCTTCTCACCATTATCTTCCTGGTTGTGCCTTTGTTGCTTTATACAATTACATTTGATAAATGGCCAAAGCAGTAATTAATAATTCCATCAGAAATAAAAAATAATAGCTTTCTTTTTTCTGCCATTTTTAAACTCCTTACAGGACTGTGAATCTGCAGCAACTTATATACTTGTACTCAAATCTCATAAAATTTGGTTATTCTATAATGTGGACAGACTTAAGTGTACAAAATGTTGCACCATCAGCAAACACTTATTTCGAAAAAAAGCCATTTAAAAAAACTTGTTCATGCTAAAGATCTGTGATGGTATTAAATTTTAAAATAAAATGATTTTCACACATTGGGTGATCCCTGAAAAAAGGTCCTAAGTGTTTCACCTGAAAGTCCCTCAAATCATGGGTTGCAAATTTTGGCCAGATTCCTTTACAGTACATAAATTTTGATCAGATAGAGTTTTAATAGTAATATCTAAATGAAAAAAGCATCAACTCAGTTCTTTTTGCATTATCAGCATATTATTAGCTGATTACCACCACAGTGAGGCCAGGCCAAATTGATTTTCACTAGCACTGATTTTTTTTAAGAGTCGGTCCAAAGAAAATTTTAAAAAAATCCTAAGCCTTTTTTTTGGCTGTGGCATTCTAACATATTCCTTTCAGATAAATACGGACTCCTTGGTATTATAGGCAGTTTCATTTTTCCCAACAAAAACCTCTTATATTTCCTCCAAAAATAACCTGCTTTTACAGACACCTGTTAATACAGACAACAGACACTTTTCGATGTCCTGAGTGACAAATTCTAACTAACTTATACATCGTCAACCCCTTTTTACAGACACTGTTTACCTGTTCACTATCAATTTTCATTGTTGCAATTAGACTGTCTTAGTTGTTAATGGGAGTCATTTGACTCAGGTCAAATAGTAGTAAACAGAATTTGGAGATTTTTAAAAACTAACAAACACATATGGTTTTCCTAGTTCAAACATGTAGTTACAGATTCTGAAGAAAACTATCAGTATTAGTCGCTGACAGATAGTCACACTTTGCTTTGTTAAAGTTACAAAACAGTGATTCCTGATGCCTTTCTTTTTTTTCCCTTAAAGTGCCCAGACCAAACCTTGATAGCTATGTGTTCCTGAAAGTCATTGAAGACCAAGATCAAGTCATGGTTGACCCAGAGTAAGTCAATAAACTGTTCTCATGGTGCAGCATTTTTCAGTTATATTTCATAGTTTGAAATTAAAGTAACAAGAAAATGCAAAAAAAAAAAAACAATTCAGGTCATCATAAGGTAAATATAAAGTGTGAAACAGTGTGCATGAGCAAACCATGATTTGCAAGCAGTTGTTAGCAGGTGATGCAAAGGTCACTCAACCAATCAAAAGAAGACAACCTTGAGCTGAATGATAAAACTAGTTACTGGACATAAGAGTACAATAGTAGGGTGGTATATAAATATATAAGTGGGGGCCATTAACCCTTAAACATTTATAGGAGGATTTTACCAACCCCCCCCCCCCCCGGTTTTCCCAGCCTTAATTCTGAAGCTTTGCAGCAATTGGAATGATCCTTGCAGAACCTGTAGTCCAATTAATAACAGATCTTCTGATGTTAATTGGATGATATCATCACTTATAATTTATGCAAAATTAAGTATGCAAATTGAAGCTTAAATCAATTGGAAACTTTTCACAAAATGTCTTCCATTTTCATTTATTTCATTTTTGTTTTGAGTATTTTGCTATTTGAGCCTATAAACACATGTTTTCTATTGAAGTCAAGGAAATTTACTGAAAATTTGCTAAAAATAATTTTTTTGAAAAATCCAAGATGGTGGCCAAGATGGCAGACATGTCCAATGACTGTTGCCATAACAACAGTTCTTAATTAAAACTTTATTGCTGTCATGGAAAATAATTAGCAAGAATAAAGCTGCTTACATGCTAAATGGCCAGCTTTTATCTGTAACCATTTCGAAAATCTTGGGGGAAGGGGTTAAATGACCCCCTTTTCAGTGTTGGTGTTCTCAAAAAGGTCCAAAGGTTTACAGGTGAAATGGTTTAACCCTCTCAGCCTAAGGCAATTTATCAACATCTAACTTCTCCTTACAAAACTGAAACAAAATTATTAAACAGGTAATGAGAAATAACGAATCGATCAAGCAGAATAAGCTGTTGAAGTTGAAAAGCCAAATTATCCCAAATAATTAACTGCTTATATAGAAAGAATGGAGCTCAGTTGGGAGAATTTACCTTTATATCATTTGTCATGTTTGGGGCTTAAAGGGTTAAATGGTTTTAATGGGGGCTGTTGAGAGACTTTTTAATATCACATTTCATTACTTTTTTTGTATTTCAGGGAAGACCCTCTGGACTTGGAGAAGAATGCTCAACATATCATGAGATACAGTGCCATTGCCCCACTGTTGGACAACAATTCTGTGGCACTGATTTAATTTACTAGTGAAGATTGCATAAAGTAAAACCTATATACAGTAATATTCTGTACAGTCCTGTTGTTTGACAATAAAAAATCATATTTTTGAACAAAGTTTTATTGTTATGAGTAAAACTTTGTAATTTTTAAGAAATACTCTGGTTTACATCAACAGATTTCAAAAATTTGGTAAGCTATGAAGGAATATTAATTTTGCTAACAGCAATATGAAACATGGAAGAAGTTAAGCATTTCAGTCCAATCAAACAAAGGGCACTAACTTTGAACACCAAAAGACTGGGGAATGAAGGAGAGAAAGACAGAGGACATGTAAGGGGCATCTTGACTTGGGGATCCTTTAGGGGCTGGGGGACAGTTGGGGGATTCTTTGGGTTGAATGGATCAGAAAGACTGCCTCAATCCTAGATGTTAGAGTGATACGAGGTGACAAGTTTACTTTTGCATGTTTAATTGTTAGTGAACTGATTCCAAAAGTTCAGAAAATAGCATTAATAACAGGCATTGCCACTAGTAGTGTTAACTTTTTAACATTTTTTTTAAACTGAGGTAATGTGAGCAACTGAGACCTTTTCTCAAATTGTTTCCATAATACTGTAGTCCAGTTTCATATTCGTAGTTGCCATTGATTACAATGACGGCAGACTCGTTTACTCAGCATTAGCCTCAACCTGGGATTAAATAATCATAAATACCAATGTAGTAACGAGCTTTTTACAACTCTATTGTTGGCAGCTAATCATTCTTGTTGGTATTTAAGCATATTCAACACCAAGTCAAAGCTAATGCTGAGTAAACAAGTCTGCTGTCATTGTAATCAGCAGCAATTACAAATACAAAACTGGACTATTGCTGATGAAGGGGGGGGAGGGGTAGATGTATGGGCCCCTCCCTAAATATGTAATTGTAAAACAGAGTGTGTAATGATAAAAGCAGGCCTATAGGCAGATATTTTGTTGGAAAGGGGATGCAAATTTTGTAAAATTTATGGGACAAAAACACTTATGGCAGTTTTTTTATTTGTTTCGTTTTGCACCAACTGTTACGATAAACCTAATCGGGCTTCTTTGTTGTCTTATTAAACCTCCAAATGCAGACCTTTTTGTGTCCTGGGGGGGTGCATATGCACCCTGCACACCCCCCTGCCTACAGGCCTGAAAAGCATAGTTTGAAATAAACTGAGACAGCTTATTCATTTTTTCCCTAGTTTTTATAATTTTTGGTCTTTAATTTAAGACAAACTGTCAGCAAGAACAAGCTTTGACAGCATTTTATTTTCATAACCATATAATAGATTTGCATGTTTTTAGTTATAACAAATAGGTTTGACAAAGCTAAGTTAGCCATTTTTAAAAACACTGAATATTTAATTTCATGAGTTTTAATTGGTCTACCATTTAAACTTTTATGTTTTGCAGAATATAGATCTGACTCCAATGTTTAATCTTTGGCTTGGAAGCCAAAGGAGTATCCGTTTAATAATGTCAGTATTTTTTCAAAAAGTTAAATCCATACATGAAATTTTAGAAGAGGGGTCAAGGTGGGTTATAAAAGGGTTGTAAAAACAGCTAAGAAAAAATACTTATCGCACATTCCTGTCCAGAGTTCAAAAAAAAAAATTTCTAGTGGAGTAAAGCAGCTTCTACATTCATGGGGTCCTGCACTCACTATTGCTCTTTAAAAAACCCTGAAGGAGAAATAAAGAGAACTATTCAGCTATCCCTTTGACTTTGTTCAAAAAAACATAGGTATATTAAAGTTGGATGAAAATCCATCTATTGTTTACCCAGAGGGTGTGTGCCAGACAAATTTAACTCTGCAAAAAAAAACCGGCAAAAATCATCCAACATAAAAGCAAGTGGTGGACTTTTAAAATTAAAATATGCTTAAAATTCCCCGCGGCGAAGGAAATAAGGCGGCTGCATTGGAGGCTAACTTTTAAAGTAACGAAAATGAAATCGCAAACACTGGGCCTGTGTGTTCTTACTTCCTGTTTCTTTCCAAATTATACATAGATAGACTAGACACCCTTTCAATGCGTAGTTTAGCTGATGCAAAATTGTTGCGAAATCGATCAGGTCCGTTGCTGATCACGCTACAAGCGTGAACAACTCAGTGTTTTATTGACTTTCACGATCCAAAAAAAAATTACGCACGAGAGAACGCAAGGTAATCACGTGTACACCACGAAGGATTCCGAGTCGCTGATTGGCTATTTTGTTTGTTCTCAGGAGACGGCACGTGAAGAAGGGCTCGCTGTTCTCAAATCGTGGTGTGTGGTGTGAGGGGTTTGTTGGCAAGGGTAATAAATTGGGAGAACTTAAAAGCGAACCAAATTACAAACCAAGTGTGCAGTAGTGACAATTTAATCTCGCAAAAACGAAGGTTTAAGAATCGTCTCTGCATCGCATTTTCATACCCATGAAGTGATATTGTACTGCAGCCTTTCCTGGTTGCAAGCTTGTCAAGTGGTCGCGGTTGAACTTTCACTTCTGTCGGAAAAAGTTTGCGGAACTATTTACTGGGCGAGATGTGCCCAGCAATGGCAACTTGTGTCGTGAGTTCGAAAAGCGACTCAGAGCTTGATTTCATAAAAAAAGACAAGAAAGTTCGCTTTGCTGACACAATGGGGCTGTCGCTAGTTTCAGTTTGTGTGATTCCTGAACGCGAAGAAAAATCTCCCAAAAACAGGTGTCAGACTCGTCGTAGAACTCAAGAAGAAAAGGACGAAGCTCGTATATTGAACTTCTCACAGCCCCTTACTTGTCCAGATTTTCCTCAGAGAGTCGACAGACTAAATGTGTGTCTTGAGAATATCGTCTTTAAAAATTGTGCCGTAGTCGGTGTGATAAAAGTTCGAAACCTTGCCTACGATAAACGTGTATTTGTTCGCTACACCATGGACAGCTGGAAATCATTCCAGGATGTACGAGCGTACTATGTGTGTGGATCGAGTAATGGGTGGACTGATAGCTTTTCCTTCGAAATTACCTTGCGTGAAACTTTAGAAAAAGACTGCAGATTGGAACTGGCTGTTTGCTACGAGGTCCTTGGAGCGAAGTTTTGGGACAACAATCACGGGGATAATTACAGAATGAAATGCTTCTCGACTTCTCGGCTCAAAGACACTGACTTTTGGAGGACATTAGAAATTTATCGAACAAGCCGATATATTGGTGATGTTGGAGTGTGGTTCTGATAGTCATCTGTCAAACCAAAAACATCTGATACCTAACGGATGGCGGTTTGTTGATAAATTATCCGCGATCGCGCACATAAGTCAACAGGGTTTTAAAAATAATTATCATGGCTATTTTTCTGCGCCGCTTTTACTGGCGAGTTAATCAGTCAAGCACAGCAGTTAAATTATTATGAATTTAGATAGAATTGGGCTAAGAATTGTAAAAATAGAACATATTTATAAGTTTTGAAACTTTCAGGTTCATAAAACGAAGTACTGTACATGAAGTAATCTGTAATGTCGACGGCCTTTTAAATTAAATGACGTGCTGTTTACATTTAGTTTGACAGCGTTTTCAGCTTTAGGCAGTTTCCGCTTTCGCGTGATACCCACAACAAAAGGAGGGTTTAGAAGTCAATATGGCACTTACAACTGGTTTGAAATTTGCTGAGAAACTAGTTTAAGGTGTACAATGAATTTGCAGCATTCGACGTGGCATGCAACGGCCAACGTTGTGTCAACAAAACAACTTTTGCATGGGAGATCTAATCAAATTTGGGACCGTCCTGTGAAAGACGTTCTACATATATATATGGCCTAATACCCCTCGTTCTTTACGAAAAATAACAATTTATCATCAGTTTGTTCCATGAAGTCAACTATGCACCAGAACTCACAACCACCCCAATTAAATTGAGAATATTTCTGGTTTCACTTTGAACAGAAATTTTTCAAACACGCACACTTTTTTTCTTTATTGAGTCTCTCTAAGCAGCCATTTACAATCGTAAGCATCTATGGAACATTTATATATTTTTTTATGAAAAAATTTCACATCTGTTAGAAAAAGTTATGTTTCTCGTTAAATAAAAAATGGGTAGTCATTCAAATGGCTTGGCTCTGATCGAAAGAGCATGGAAAATACATTTTTTACATTTTAAAATAAAGAAAAAGCAAATGTAGCAGCAATTTTGAAATGTGGGTGCAGATGTTTCTATTTTATTGGCTTACGGACTAAGAAAATATATGTAAAATATTATCATTTGTTCCATGAAGTTAAGCCCACTCTTGTGCGAATACCCCCCTTAACTTGTTCATCCCTCATACCCCCCACCTAATGGATATTGATACATGTATGTACAAACAGCATTTTGAACCAGATCAATCTACAGTTGCATATACTTCAACTATTTTGTTTACAATTTGTACAAAAGCAAAACCAGCATATAAGAAGCATCATTTTCTCAAGCCAGTCTAAAAATTAAAATGATATATAGTTGGTGTCCAAATTCTAATTTGTACTCAGCAATGCGGAGCTGAGGCTTTACTGCAATAAAAAAAAGAAAAATAACAGAATAACACATCTACAGTCAGACTACAATTTAATAAATCATATGTATTTAATAAAATGGTTGTTTTGCGTGACAGTGTTGTATTTTTGGCTGTGTATCCAGCAGTTGTTCTCTCCACCATATGTTGCCTCCTTCAGAAAGGGGATTTTCGAGGAAGGGTGATACTAATAACAAAGGTTTTGGGTGTCATTTTTTGGGTGGGTATCTAGCTCAGGGCAAAGGAATAATTTTATAAAGGTCTTCAAAATTGTGTGACCAATCTTTGGACTGGTTTCCAACTTTATATTTTTGCGGCAAGAGCACTCAATTTCAGCAACAAAAAGACCTTTAAACTCCTTAAAATTTTAACTGGGTTTTACAGTTTTGCCAACTTCAACTAGAAATTTACAGGGAACATTTCCACTGAACACTCTTCCCCCACATCTCTCACAGCTATACTTGCTTCATTGATGCAAGGGTTTACAAAAGAATAGGTTTACGAAAGAATATTTTTTGTAGAGAGTGTTAGACAAAATGTTTTTGTATCTTCTGAAGATGTGTCATTACCGGTAGTTCAATGTTTGAATTTTAAGGTTCTGTTCAAATCCTTCTGTTTCAGTTTAAAAGATGTTGGTAAATTTAAAAACAGCTTTGCCAAAATAATTTAAAATCATTGAAAACATTTAACTTGTATCTGTACCAAGACCAGAGAGTTCTTAGCCAAAAACGATTGCAATTTTGACAAACATTTCTCCAAAAAAGTTGACAAATTTAAGAGTAGTTGGCAAGGTCAGATTTGACCTGGCTTTGTACAGTATCTCTGATGGCAGAGCAAAGATCCATTATTGAGGTTGTCCCAGGTTCAAATTCCACAAAGCTGGGCTCTGAGGTCAGAGATTTTTTCTAACCACTCATGTCATGGGAAAATAGCTAGAGCAATGAAACTTTCCACATTTTGTTGATGATAATCTTCAAATCATTTAGAAGATACTTATGGGAATATTGTGCAAAAATACTAATTTTTTTTTTTCTGAATCACCAATAATTTCTTCAACTTCAAGGTCTACAGTAAAGTACACAAAGCCAAAACTTCCACTAACATTTCTACTACTACTACTACCAACACCAGAAATATACAACCTGGTAATAATCTAAAAGTTTGTTTCCTTTTTTGCCAATCCACATCATCAAATCTCTACCTGTAATTATGGGTTGCCTGGAAACCCATTCAACAGCACAATGGTTTTGTACATGATTGGCTGATTCATGTCATACTATAATAATTCTACTTTTATTACAAGCTGATTAAATCAATAATAATGTTTTATTAACAATTTTGTTATTGAAAAATAAATGTATATGCTCAAAATAATATGTACAGGAAATTAAAGTTCATGAATAGCTTTCTTATTTATGAGTAGTTCCTCAAAAAACTTTCTCAAAGCTTCAGAGTTTACAAGTAGTTTATTTAGAAAAGATTGTTTTGATACATTTTATTTGAAACTAATAATAAAAATAATGTCCTCCTTGTTCAATGTGTCATAAAATAATGTCTTAGCCTGCGAAGCTGGCGGTTTTAGAGGGTGCTCCCCTTCTTTTTTCCCCTCCCCAGTTTCTCCTTTGCTTCCGTGTCCAAGATGGCAATGGGTCAACTGAGTCACTTGTTTATGACATTTTGCCCCCCATTAAAAACTGCCAGCTTGGCAGGCTACAAGTGTCTGCAAGCTATTTAAATTTTTACGTTAAATTTATGTCACAGTCAATCAGAAGCAGTTTCTAACACTTTGCTTCTTGACCAATGAAAATGACTAGGAAGAATTTTCACAATTATATATTCAGCTTTTTTTTATAAATATTCCTCTCCTTTGATTTCCAGGGAGCAGCAAGAGGCAGTAATAAATGTGATTTTGAACTTTTAATCAGACAAGCTATTGTCCTCCAATGAAGATCAAGTGATACAGTTCTTACTAAAACTTAGGCATTTTAAATTAAAAACTTTAATTTACTGTATGCTTTTCCTGACATTTATCACCATAAATAGCTAGACAGACAGGGCAGTTTCAACATAGATCATTAATCTGTTCTAATCATTTTCAACATTTTTATCAGTATTTTGTATTTTAATAAAATTTTGTTAGATTGTACATACTTTTATAGCGCTTTTATTGTAATAATAATTGTAGTTCAAATGTTAAACTTAAGTTATAACCAAGCAAAGCATCTATGGTGAGAGCATTTTCAGTAGTTGTTGTACATAATTATAAGTTTCAAGTTCTTAATACATAATATTCACTGAAAAGAACTGATTCTTATATATAGATTCTGAGGGCAAATTTTTTCAATGACATTCTGACAATACTAGCAGTAAATATTTAAAAAAGTTAAAAGGCTAAAGTGTGTACAAATAAAACCGAACGTTTTCAACTAAAAGTCATCATCAGGGTTAAAAAAAAAAATTAAATAGATTACATGTTTCCTTTACTTTCCCATCTGTGTTTCTGTTCAAAGGCCCAGTGGAGTTTCTTCTTCTTAGTCCTAGCATTATCAAGCTCTTGTGATTTTCTTTTCAGATAATCTCTACACTCAACAGCAGCTGCTACCTTTGTGGCAAAGTCTTGCTGTCCAAGTTCATCATTCAGTTGCTCTGCAAGTTCAAAATCCCCAGCACTTACAGCCGCTTCACAATCCTCCTCCAGTTTGCTCTGGGAAAGAAAAATTAAATAAGTTAGATTGGAATAAATTTTATATTATACCGTAATTAAATTAACAGTAAGATTATAATTTACTCCGCAAAGTAGACTCTTATTAAGGTGACTACAGGTAGTACTGCATATTAAAGAAGCCACTTCAGCTAACTTAATATCTGTCACTAGGGACCAACACCAAGGGGAATATATGTAAAAATTATATTAAATTATTAATTGTTTTAGTACAAAATCCAAAAAGTGAAATCAATGACATTTAATAAATTCAAAACAATTCATTTCCAGTTACCATAAAATGGCAATTGGAAGTATGAGTAAAACCACTTCTGCCCTGGCTGTGTTTTTTTACCCCTGGGGGGGTTACTCCCATATACATGTATATTTTAAATAAGTAAGGCATTTTTAGGATAAAAAGAAACTAAATTTTGACCCAGGGTGTTATACTGTAGAGATTGAATTTACATGTATGAAATGAATATATGAAAATCATATATTTGTACTGCGGATATACATTTTAAGCAAATGAAAGATCTTCG
>JAOBYE010444085.1:0-13812 GCA_025403585.1 Parazoanthus swiftii | reverse complement strand
GGGGCTTATATCCAGGTGCCTATAGCTCGAATTATTATTTTTTTTGTTAGCAGGTAGATTGGCTAGTACATATGAGGGGTTCATAACAGGGGCGCCTTTAATTTAGGATGACTGATGACTTAGATAATCTTAAACAGACAGAAAAAGTTGAGACAACAACATAATACCATATAAAAGTTCACAAAAAGAGGCAACTGTGACATGAGAGGAATGATATTTTGCATTCCCGTGATTATTTCGGGTACACCTAGATACTCGTTGCCGACTTTAAGCATGTTTTTTTTTTAATAATTCATGTAAATCATGTTTCTTAAAATGGTTCTTACTTTTATTACGTAAAATTGCTGGTGAGCTATTCAAAAAACTGCTCCACATCTTGAAAAGGAAACCTTTTTAGCTTACGGCTAATCAGGTCATATATTATAGTTATCTTAGATTTTGTAAAAAAAGTTGTGTTAGAATCGGTTCGGTTTTATTGTTAACATCGTGCTTAAGGCATGCTATGCTTTTGAAGGAAATCATTTGGACAGGAAAATTAAGATGATTCAAAAAGGGAAACTGCGTTTTCACCCGGTCTATCTGCGAAGTGTATAAGTCTCGGGGAACGCTTTTGAATTCCAATAACTTACTTATGTATATTTTTGCATCACGTCCTCATTGCCCAAGTAACTATATCATAGAATAAGCATCGGCTGTATCAGTGAACGATATAAATTGATCAATATGTTCAATCGTACAAAGTGTCTTGAAATCATACCGACAGTTATACCAGTTTTCATCGAAATGTAATATGAGTGTTGCTTCCAGCTGAGATTATGATTATCGATTAATACATACCTCTTATTAACCTCGTTTGCTGGGTCCGTACGGTAAGTAATGGACCGAGTTTTTTTCTTCCTTTATGGCCCAAGCGCGAAGCACGCGGGCCATGAAATCGAGGAAGGAAAAAGCGAGGATCCATATCTTGCCGTACGGACCGAGGCTAATAAGATGTTTATTATATGGCTTTGCTGATTATTTGAAGCAAGTGAGTCTGTAAATGAGACAGCCTCAGAACTATAGGTTCGTACGGCTACCTACGGACATGGAATTGACCAATCACAGCACGCGAAATCAGTCAGCCATATAATAATTCGAGGTGTTTTTATATTCTTTATATTCGAGGAATATTTACTTGTTGTGAGTTTTATCAAAAAGATTGATAACTGGTTTATATTTTATCTTTTTCCGATGTGGACGGAATATGACATAATTCAATGTAATTTTTTCAAATAACAAGAACTGTAAAATATCAGACGATTTACAGATGTCATTAATATAAATCAGAAAAGGAAGTGATCCGAGGACGGAACCTAAAGGTGGCCCACATAGAGATTCCTGTTTTCCCGAGTATATAATATTTAATTTCTGTAGTCTGTGAGTGGCCTTTGAAGCACAAACGAACCATTCATTATACCATAGTGGTACGATTGGCCTATATTAAGATATTAAGATTTTAAGATCGACATTATCGAAAGTTTAGCTAAAACCAACAACAACAATGTAAGTTTCTATCAATTTTTAATAATAATAATAATTTATTCAAGCTTATTGTAGTTATAACTAAATCACAGGCACATTGCACTTTAAACATTAAGCATGGCAAAGAGTTATTAACTTATTAACGCTACACTACACATGAATAATGGGAACTAATTAAGCAAAGGGACAAAAACGTACAGTTACAAATGAAATAAATCTGTCCGTTCGCGTAGCTTTCCTGGTCCATTTGTGGCTACCAAATCTAAAGGTCCGTCATGCGAACGAACGTTTGTGTGGATTCTGTATCGCATATTCCGTACGTTATTTTCATCTAAATAAAATTTAAGTCGCTTGTACATAAGTTTTTCGACGACTCTAATAAAAATACGGATAAAGAGAAACAGGTCGGTAGTTGTTTCGATCAGTTTCGTCGAATGTCTTAAGAATTGGGATGATTTTTGCAGTCTTGAGTTTTTGAGGGTGTATTCTTTTTTCAGTGGACTGACGTTTATGATTTTTGCTCGAGGTTCATGCAAGATATGGATTGCGCTTTTCAGAATATGGGTTAGGCAGGAATATAGTCCATGTGACTAGGTAGCAAAATTATTTCCGATTTGGTTTCAGCAGGGTCAATAGGACGAAAAACAAAGAAAACAGATTGACTCCGCTAGCAAGGTTCATGTAGTCTGAGAAATGTGTTTCGGAAAATGGTAATTTAGCAACAAGACAAAGATCGCATGAGGCGAAATGAAAGTTTAAAAATATTAGCTATTTTCGAAAGTCATGAACTGATTTCGAAGTTTGGCTAGCTCTCAATGCATTTTTAGTTTTGAGACACTTTTTCTTGCTTCCTATTAGCTCGCGAAGACCAACCCACAATCTTTTTTTATAGGACTCTTTCTGATCAAAAGAAGATTCATAATACAATTTTTTACCTTAACGTGTTACTGTTAGGGCTGAAATATGATTTCTGTATACACTTTGTTTTTTCTGATGTTAACTGACTTCAAAAACGTGTTCTTTTTTCTTATAGCTGTTCTGATCTTTATTGTTATCCAAGGCTTCGAATATTAATTGTTGAGTTTTTCGTTTGGATAAATGCTTAAAAGAGGAGCGTGTTTGTCAACGAGTTTGTCTAATCTGTTATAAAAAAGAAGAAAACAATTGCGACTAAATGTGGGAATCAAATAATAAAATTAAACAGATTCATTCTACTGCCTTCATACGTTATGTTGTCACAATGTAAGAGTCGTGCCAGAAGCCATAAGGAAAATTAATTTGTTAATGTGTGAATTATTTAATGCTGATACTGATGTCAGACAAAGGTAGAACACATAAATGTCATCTTACAATGGCCTACAGTTAAGATGTTCCTTGACATAATATACCGATTTGATGACAAGGAAAGGGAGTGCGGATCTTTTTGATTCAGTAGCTAATGTCCTCCAATGGTGGTGTTGACTGTTACAAGAGTATGCACTTGGTACCTAAAAATGTGGGTGACCTTTTTATTGCAAAACGTTACAGTGTAAATCCTGTCAGGAACTCATTATTTACTTGTAACTTTTTTATTTTATTAAAGAGAACATTTTCACCCTACGTTTAATTCTCCATTTCAGTTAATTACTGGACCTCCGATCCACCACTGAGTCGTCGATGAAGCACTGGCAGAACACGCATGCGCTGTATTTTGGTCGTCATACTTTCCAAAGTTGTCTTCGTTGTAAACAACTCCATTTGGGGCATCGAACGTACAGCCAGTACTTCGTTTGCTAAAATAGCTGTCGACAAAACCGTGCTGTGAACTTGTTTGTTTGAACCATCCCGTGCATTGTTGACACCCCTGTCCTCGGACACTTACTCTTTCGTACATGATGCAGAACCGACTACCTTTAGTCCACGTGGTAATGTCGGCGGACGCCATCTTTGCTCGGACGTAGTCCCTATATTTGAGTCCATCGGTGTTGAAGTTGCACGTGGCACGCCAGTGAGTGGAAAGACCCCGGATGTACTTCATTGTCTGTAGTGACAGACGAAAGAGATTCCAGTTGAAACTGTTCTCACTCCGGGGGTTGTTCGAGCTCAGAGGTGAACTCTTAAACAAATTGTTGTTTGCCAAAGAGAACGATTCCACCAAAGTCCACACCATTCCTGGCTCGGACGTCAAATCGCAGTAAACTTTGAGAAAGTTTCCTGTTGAAGTAAGGATTTTGTACAATCCAGAAGTGGCCATCTTATTGTACTTTAAGATGGTTGGGCAAGAGTTGACGTGTTGACAAAGTTTTCCCTTTACGCCATCGGGACAGATACATTTGAATTTATGTTTGACGTCATCACACAGTTCGACGCAAGTCCCCCGGTTGAGACACGGACTGGAGCGACAGCAGCCGTTACGGCAACCACACGCTACGGTGTTTTCCTAGAAATTATGTTTTGAAAATTTGTTGTTAGTACACTACGAACCCGCTTTTAAGAACCGCCAAAACAAAATTAAAAGCCCTACGAATAAAGTTTTAGTTTTTTAAAAGCATAAAATTCATAAGAACTTCTGAAATAGGATTTTATTCAAATATTATTCAATAAGATAAACTTTAATTGTTAATTTATTAGTTTATTATATAAAATATAGTTAAACCTAACAGATGAAGTAATACAAGTGTTGTCTTTTCTCTTTCAAAAAATCATAAAGTTCCCGTTTTATAAGAACATTACACCCAAAATTTTCCTTAAACAGACAATGTTAAGAAAAACTTGGTCAAGCTACCTTAGGTATTTTACGTAGGTTTTTCCTGTATTTTTCCTAAATTTTTCCAGTCGACTATTGTTTCCCATTCTCTGTAAGTTAGTTACTGTGTTTATTCCTTCGCTTCGTTTAGTTTCAGGAGTCTTGCTTTTTTACACAAAATTGCATTAAAAATGTATACACAACAAGGTGCGCATTTAAAGATTTTAAAAAATTCTGTTGAGAACATTAATTATGCTCCTTGATTGTGGAAACAGTTTAAATACTACAAGAGGAGGTTCACCAACTAATTTAGTGTAAAACTGAGTCGAATGCTGAAAATAAGGGTGCATTTGAGGCCCTGTCAAGTTGCCACGGAAACGAAAGTTGAAATGGTTGTAGTACTGGGTCACTTAATTTATAAGAAATTTGGTGAAGGCTCTTTGGCAAAGTTTACTTTCAGGATTCTTATGTCCAACATTTTCAAACTTTGAGATCTCAAACTGACACGAAATTTGTAGAAAACTGTGACGTGACTCAGTTTTTTATCTTATTAGCTATTCCGCCACTGAAGAGCCTTTAACCGCTGAATATTAACTATGCACTTACTCTTGGCATGAAGTGCTGTTTCAGCTCAAAATATTTGTACCCTGGTTTGGCCTTGAAGCTGGAAGGTGCAGTTTGTCTGTCTTGACTGAGGAGTTGACACTGAGAGTCCTTAAGCTGATACGCGACACACTGACATTCTGTCGTGCAGCTGCTAAAACACTGCTGAACACTGGACGAAGTAACGGTCTTTAACACGTGTTTGTTTGTGCCATAATCCTGGACATAGTCGCGAGCTGAGAATCTGCCTCCATAACTGACGGCTTTGCAGGTTCCCTCAGCTGCTTCAGTAGCAGGTAAATGAAAATATAAGCCAAGAACTGTGTACGGTATTAATATCATCTTCACACATGAGGTGAAAACTTGAGCTGTGAGTTTCTTCAGTTTTTGCCGATGATCACTTTCAAATTTTCAACCTTTTCTCCCGCGATGATACTTGTTATTTCTATAGCATATTGAGACCAACGTTTTTGTCCGAATGCTAGGGCATTCTTCAAAATACTGAAAAATTCAAAGACCTGTAACTCTTAAGTGTTCCTGCTGTCCCGCGGTAGCCTCCACGCAGACTTTTATTCTCCCTTGCTGGTGCTGCGAGAGAGAACAATAGTCCGCGCAGACGGAGGCCATATTTCCCGCGGCCATGATTAAAGAAATATATCGACTGGAGTGGGTCCATTAACATGGCATAAGATCGAATGAATAAAGTTCGACGTTTGATTCAAAAGGCGAACTTAATTACTTTCGGTCGACCCGAAATGTAGTTTAGTTCGACGATGCCAAGATCGACGTTAAATCCGGGGCTGCGTTTATATACAAACTGTCGGTGCTGTTCTAATCAATAATTTATGCAATTAGGCTAAAACTGCAAATTCGGGGGAGGGAGGGGGGGGGGGCATTTTATAGAAAGCGACTTTAAAATACAAAATCTTCTCACGAATAAAGTCAATGTAATTGTTTAGGAACATCGTGGATAAAATGTTCTCTTTTTTTTTTCCTTTAAATATTTACAGTTTACAATAATCTTGTTATGCTTGCTCGATCTCCTGCCGGTTCCATCGGTATACAGTTCAAATGAAGTGCGACGGGAGCAGAATTTTAACTGTGAGATGATTTCCGAGTATCTGGCACCTGTTATTATCTTAGTGCAAGTTTGTCTTGTGTCGAGTTTAGAAAACCGTTGCAAAATCACAAACCATGCTTAACGGGATTATCTATCATGGTAGAGGGATGGAAGAATTTGTAAAAAAGATAATTTGTACAATGAATTGTTTTGCGTGGCTCAACACTTCAGTGTTGACTTGTTTATTTAACAGTGTTCTCGCGAGGAAAAAAAATCAGAGGGGCTCCTCGTTTATACAATAACACCATTCATTTCTGTTGCAGACTATTAATTTGTATAACAATAAAAAGACACACACATTCAAGTTTCTACACTTTGTTAACTTTATTCTTTCAATGCTCAGAGTAGTACTCGATTTTAAAAGTCAAAAGCAGGCCAAGTAAAGAAAATCTATGTTTAGCGTCCGGATCTTAAAAAAGAAGGAGCGGAAGCGAAGCCTTTTTTTTTTTTGGAAATTTACTTTTTCCACTTTAAACTGAATAAGATTAAGGCAGGTGTCTCTGTACAAAAGTCAGTTATTATCATTTATCGTTCTTATACTCGTCAATGGGCTCTCCGTCGTCGAATTCTCCACTTGCAAACTGAGAAAAAATATCGCTTAGAGTTTGCTGTCCATCCACAAAAGAACGGGCATACCAAGGCTTTGTAACATTATGCTTTGATCTTATTATTGAAACACGAATATAAACCATGGTGGCCAAACAACTTAAAAACTTTGAAAAGGCTCGAGAGGCCTAGTAGTTTGAGTGTTCACGCAACAAAGATGTACTGTAATATTACAGCTTTAAAAAGCGTGAGCGGCCGTAGTGCTATGTATCGAAATACTTTTAAGGGTATTTCAAACATCGCAAAACGTATCATCCATCCCCAGTAGGTGGTTTGTTTGCTTTTGATAGCGTCAGGTTTGCGGTATCACTACGCAACAAGAACAGAACAGGACAAGATAAAAGTTATAAATTTATTTTATTTTCCACTTTTAATATACATTTTCATATTTTAAAAAAGAGAAAAAAAGAGGCGGCCTCGAAAGAGGAAGCGGGCGGGGAAGATAAACAAGTTTTTTTTTTACTTGGCCTTATATTTACAAAACGTTAAATAGAGGAGAACAAACGGTTGATCAGTTCTGATGTGACCGTATTTACCTCTGTATTCGGCAAAACATCTAATTTTATGTAACATGAAGAACAAACCAATTCTAACAAAGGTGTTTGCCTAGCTTCATCCATCAATTCAGTCCGACCACATGTGCGTCCACGGGCTTTCAACACGCTCTCACACAGGCCTTTACGAACGTGATCAAAAATTTATTGTATTTCTTGAATATTCCAACGTCAAAACAATTTTCGTGAAGAATTTTATTAAGGCTTTGTGAAGTTCGGTTTCTTGTACAAATGGTAAAATATTTAAAGAAGAAAAGATCGTGCAAATATGCCCCGCAACCTTGAACCTTGAACGGCAAAGTTTTCTAAAGAGACAGCGGGGTGATGAAAAACTCAGAAAGGGGCTGAAGAAAGCGGAAGGGCTCTGGAAAGAAAACAAAAGGGCGCTGCTCCCTTCTGTTTTGCCCTGGCGGGAACACTAGACTAACAGACAAGGAGGGTTGCGCGGGATTCCCTTTATCCTTTGCGCGCGATCTGCGGTAAACCGAGCAAAATCGCTTGACTTCCGGTGACTATTTTTTGTCCTGTTTTAAACAATGGTAAATGAAATATTTCTTAGAGTTTTAGTTTTATGTTCTCAGTATGCAAAGAACCCAAATTAGTCTCGCGATGACTAATCTGGAGAGAAACAGGTTTATTCGGTAGCCGAGATAATTACAGAAACGCATACAATTCCAAATTTTACAAAATTGGAGATTTTCGCAGTTTCTGTATTAAACATGATTTTTAAATAATTTTTAAACGAGCCCTACTAGCAGAAATTGCAGTAATTTCCAAAATCGAAGACGTTATTCAAATGAGAAACTGGGATCCCTGCTAGCAGAAATTGCAGAATTTTCCAAAATTGATGAAAGTATTCAAACGAGCAATTGTAGCACCCGTGTAAAGCATGCTAGAAGAATGGTAAACTGGGGTCCATGCTAGCAGAAATTACAGAAATTTCAAAAAGGGACGACAATATTCAAATGATCACTTGTGAACCCTTCTAACAGATCTGGTAGAAATTTCCAAAATCAACAACGATAATTAAATGAATTAGTTTCAGTTGATAAATGCATACCATTGTAAGTATTAGACTGACACAAGATCAGGCGCATGAAAATCGTGTGATGCAAACAACAAAAAAGTAACACTTAAACGTTAACTTTTGTTGTGGAAGCCTCAGGAATTAACTGACACCAGACACACTCTCAAAGCATAGTGATTTATTACCTAATTAATCCAACTAAATCACTAATATATTGTTCTAGTATTGGACATACACGGATGCATCCAGCTTTCAGTACACCTCTGTAAAAACAAAAGAGGTGTTCGTTAGTATACCTCTTGTGCTATAGAACCACCATAGTAAACGAGGTCATGATCCAAGAGTTGAAATATAAATAATTCGTAAATAAATTGTTTTTGTTTTAGATACTCAAACGGGTTGTTTACTACAATGATAGAAGCGCCTGACTGAACAAGTCATACTGCACCATCCCAGAAACGCTCGTCTCAAAATGCCTAAAAAGGTCTCCAAATGATTACCGTTTTTACATTTCACTCCGGTTTTTTTAAAAAAAAAAAACAGGTCTTAAGACGCTAAAAATTCGTCATCTTCAAATGCATTTATTAGCTAGAGTTGCAAACGGACCAGCAAGCACGTGATTTTTTTATCATTTGAATATAGTCACGAGAACTTGTCTCGTTACTTATCTCGCGACGCCTTCTGATGGGTAATCTGGGATAGTGCTTTTTTAGCGTGCGCTGATTGGCTGACTCCTAGCACGTGACAAACGTCCTATCCGGCCTGCAGGTGCGGCCTCAGTTACAAGTTTGCCTTTTTATAGTTGTTTGTACAACAATAATTTGTATGTTCTGCCAACAGTCCTACGAGATCAAACCGCTAATGTTTTTTCGTCAGTTTTGTATTAGATTGCTTAACTGATTATTTTATTTATGTTTCCAGTCTGTTAGCTGCCAAGTAATTGCATTTAGTTTTGACCGAGTGGCTACTCACCAAAAGATCTAACACACTTTACAGCTTTTCATGCAATTGAACAGCATATAGTTTGGATTTTTCTTGCATTCCCCAATTCTTGCCCAATAACCACAGCTCTTGTTTTTGTCAATGCAGGCAGCTGTGAGCATAAAATAACAACACAAAGCAAACTTATATTATAAAAAAGGCAAAAACTGGTAGTTGATTCAAGTGTGCTGTGATGATTGTAAGAAAAGCCAGGGTGCAGTAAAAAAGAAAGTTGAACAAAAAGGAACTTTTAAGAAGTCAATGAAAACAAGAAGAAAGATACGTTCGGAGAGTCATTGCTTACAAAATCTTTCTAAGTTCAGTAAAGCAAAATCTCAGCGAGTTAAAAGTCAAGCAGTCAAAACATTCTCAGAAATAAATGTGGACACAAAGGACTGAACAGCACACAATGAATTAAACGTTTTCACTTCGCAGCGTTGTCAAAAACTATAGACACTATTTGTCTTCAAAAAGTTGTCTATTTTGCAAAAAAGAACTGATGTTGGAACTGCTTAAGTGATACGGTCTACAAACAACCTTGAACAGATAGTTAGTATTTTTGTACAGGTCCGGTCGGTTTTCAGACTGACCCGAATGCATGAGAGCACAACAGCATGAAAGCACAATTGCACAGGGATTGTGCCGAACAAATCCAAACTCGTTAGTGCAGGAACATACCCAGGCAGGCCGATGCTCCACTAAGTAGGGTTTATTTGATGGAAGGAATATGTTCCGTTACGTTTTAACGTAATTACTTTGCTACGTGTTCACTGCACAAATATATTACGACAAAGTACTGCAACACAACACATTTAGGCTTCAGCTTCAGTGATGGTAGATGGCTGGAACGAATGTCGTAAGACGCAATCTTTCTAGGGGATGGGGGGGGGGGGAGGGGGGTATTCCAGTGGTATCCCTCCCCGAAAATGTAGTATCAGTTTATGAAATTCCGCAGTTTTTTCTGAAGTTACGAAAATCTTTTTGGTTTGTCACGTATGTCAAAAATTCGTTGTGAATGTCCAAGCCTACTGATATTTTGTCACTTGATGAGCAAAATGTACGTCGCTAAAGTCTTCCCCATCCCCCCACCCCCACACATACACAACCCCAGCCCATGCCTCTCAGTGGTGCTTTCAGAAGCTCAAGACAAGTCGTTTGCTTAATACTGTACACCTGTAAACACAACTAACAATTATTTCACAAACGCGCGTTGGATATGAGCCCTTAGATAGCGGACGAGGTGCGGAGCATCGAGTCAGCTATGAAAGGTCATGTCTAAGAAGCGTGAGCCGAATAAATGCTTTATTAAATACCAAACACTAGATAAAATTATCTCGAACTTTATATTCCACCGATCCGAGTTTTCGACAGTTTTGAGGGTATATTTTCCGTGATAAAACTTTCTCAATGTTTGGACAAGCTACAGGTTAAAGGATTTAGACCTTGAGTAGAGAGCCAATCAGATTACAAGAAATTCACTATCCAGTGTTTGGTGTTCTACAATTTTAGTTAGTCTACTTTAGTTATTACTTAGTACTTTGTTATTGGTACCGTGAAAACGGAAGACAAACACAAAAATTAAGAACATTCTTGGAACATTTGAGCTATAAATTAAATGTACAATAAAGAATGTATGAGTCGGAGGATCGGAGAGGAAAACAATCAGTGGCTCGAAATCGCGAAGCTTGTCCCTGCTCCATGACACGTAGCCAAATATTTCCAGTCCGGCCAAACCCTTCTCAATATATGTAACCTTTGTGTGAAGTCAAATTTGTTATATGTTTGCAAATCTTCAGAAAAATTTGGTAAGAACACAAAACATTTAGGACTGAATCAACGATTCAAGTGTTTTAAAACAGTCATGCAGAATTTTCAGAGAATTCTCGACGACCTCCCGAACTTGCTAAAATGGAATAATCTTTAACGATTATGCAACTCCATTTTGTAGAAAATCTTCGCTGTTTTTTGCAATGATTTCGGTTGAGATTGGAAATATTTTTAGGACTCAAATATGTCTTTAATAGTTCGGTACACTTTGGGCAGTATTCGGGAGGACGCAGATGTGTTTCAACGAGAAGAGCAACAGGGCCGTACAGCTTTTTAAGGCCCGCCCACATGATATTTCCCCGGTCACGCAACGTACATTTTCAAATATTTCTTAGTGGAACGTTCTCAAATCAAAGAAGAGTCATGCAGTTATTGTTGCTACGTACGTTCGCATTTCCAACTGTTGGGTCCCGTCGGTTTGCAAACCAATCCTGCTGAGCAAGTTACACCAGCACACGGGTTGATCACTGCAGCAAAGAAAAGGCCGGAAATCTCTATTTGACTGTACACTTTCTCTTCTTATATAAGAGAACGTCCAGTTTAAAGGCTGCATGAGACTGGATGTTCTTCGAAATTATTTTGTGGATTTCAGCCCCTAACAGCCTAATGTTCATAAAAATGTTCTTGTTTTTAGAGTTGGGTACGTGTACATGCTCTTTTTGTTTTGTAAGAAACTTGTTTAAAAGAACGACGAATCTGAGGTTTAAGATAATGTTCGGGCTGAGTTTAGAACATCTTCAGGCTGAGCCAAGTTTAACGTGTTCTTCTTAAAAAAGCCCGGAACAAATACTTAAAATGTTGTTTTCCATTCACACAACCTGACACAAGCCAACATAAAGAGAAATTATAACAATTTGTACCGGCTGCGCTTTATTTATTGATAAGCAACCCTGGCCAAACTCAAACCTTCGATAAGTCCCTGGCTTCTATTCATTGAAACTTCTAAGAAAATTGTATGCACGATAAGACTGCTGCCTACAAATAATCATTTTATGATTTTACTTTGACAAGTCCAGCTGTTTGGTCCCGTCGGTTTGCAGACTGACCCGGCTGAACAAGTCACTCCAGCACAGGGGTTGATCACTATCAGAAGGGAGAAAAGAGAGTTATTTCCTTAAACAATTAACGTTTTGCTGCATGGCCTTTAATACATTCTAAACAAACTTGGTCAAGTCTTTAAGCAGCGAACAAATGAAAAAATCGTCAAAAACCACAGAAAAAGAAGGCGAATTCCAAACCTACTTAACCCCAAACTTTAGTCAAACCGTTGACATTGCAAGAAAATAGCAATATATATATTAGCCAATAGACGTATTTATAAAGTTTCAGAGAACGGCGGCTGTGCAAACTAACAAATGGACGGTTGTGAAAGAATCTGCTTATCGTACTTTTTAAATCATGGATGACTGAAAACTAACTGAATGATGCAAAGATTCAAACTCCTGGTTGGGCAATCTCCCCTCCACCCTCCCTTCCCGCTCTTTCCGGAAACTGTTGAAAAGTTGGTCTTCTGAAATTAAAACCACTGCATTTTTAGAGCAATTTTGGTTATAGTTGGGAGCGGTGATGTCTGACGTAGTCTTTTTGCGAAAGCAACTGGACGGAATAAAAAGGACTGGGGAAGACATTGGAGTAGACTCATCCATGTGATCGCTCGGTAAGAAAATCGATATCATTTCCTTTAAGTATATTGACTCCTTTACTGTGTTCTTTGCTTCAATGCAAATACATTTGAAATAGCTTACCTCAAGTTTGAAACTCAAAAAGTTGGGAGACTTTGGTAAACAACGGTAGATCGGGAGATTTCGACAGAAATTAAAAACGGGGGGGGTTGTAATCCGTGAGAATGACTAAGACTGTTCATATCTAGCTGTTACTGGATCGAAGCTATACTAACTGGAAAAAAGTTGCTATGCACGGCACTAAGACTGTGCTGCCTACAAATAATCGTTTTATGAATTTACTTTGACAAGTCCAGCTGTTCGGTCCCGTCGGTTTGCAGACTGACCCGGCTGAACAAGTCACACCAGAACAGGGGTTCTTTTCTAATATTAAAACGAAACAAATTCAAATTTGTGAGTACAAAAACATACCAAGGCCGAGGCTATACTAAGAAGGCACGTTGACTTCTATCTTTATCATATTTTAAGGTAACTATACTTTGTAACAAGTTCTTTGTACAATGCATTACGGCAGAGCAGCAAGGTCGGTCACACTTGGTAATAAACACATTGCGCCTTAGCTTGCCAGGGGGCGGATCCAGAAGGGGGGGGGGGTGCGAAATGGAATCTGTGCTCCAAAACATAATTCCAAAATGGTCGAAAGGGGGCCACGGGGCCCTATCGATGCCTCCTCTAAATCCGTCCCTGCTTGCAGTACTTTAGTTCTTCAGTCGTAGGACGCGAGCTATCTAATGTCTGTTTTCGAAGCTTGCCGAGACATTTTTGTTTTCAGCCTCAAATTAAAAGTTCTGAACTGCAGTGCTCTGATATTTTGCACTGCCGCCTTCCGTCTTATCAGTGCAAATAACAAAACACATCCGAAGGCAAACTTAAGTCATGTTTAGTGTTTTATATTAACCAGCTGACTAGGTTTGAGCTTCTGATACAAAGAGCTACAGATCTCTTCTACACCTCTCACATTTTTGTTCATTAACCGACAAACTATCAGACGGCCAGGGCTAGGTCTAATATCGTGTATATAAAAAGGTCTTTATAACGCAATCACGGAAAGCAAATCTGAAAATATTTAATAACAACCGAAAAGAAAAACGTGGTTTACTTTTTGGAAATCTAAGTGACCTAGAAAGTTATGAAGGACATGCGGGGGGGGGGGGGGGGGGGGGGGT
>JAOBYE010443974.1:0-13812 GCA_025403585.1 Parazoanthus swiftii | reverse complement strand
TTGCAAATTTTCAAGGAGTTTTCGAAACAATTCAAGGACTTTTCAAGGACAAAAGCTGAAATTTCAAAATTCAAGGACTTTTCAAGGACTGTTCCATTTTTCAAGGACTTTTCAAGGCCTGTGCGAACCATGTAAGTGAAGACGAAGAGAAATAAATATAAGAGTAACTGTCTGTGTCAAAATACAAGAGCTAGCAAAGAAAAAAATCAAGTTGAACAGGACTTTGAGAAATGCTAAAATCCAACATTGCAAGTGCCGTAAATGATCTATTTAACGCTCTGGGCGTTTATTTATTTTTAAGGATTTTTCGGTGGCGTTTAATAGATAAGGGGTGTCTATTGGGAGAAGCATTTATTTTTACAATCGATATTTTACACTTCTTAATATTGATAATTTACAAAACAAAACTATTGCGATTAGTGCAGTTTTTAAAAAAAATGTCAAGTAACTGTTGCAACAGTCTGCCATTAGTGAAGTCAAAGTTCTTTCATAGCGATCCTCGTGTAATGTTCCGTAAATAAGTGAACAAAACATGTTACATAAAATCAAACGACTAATAAACGCGTTTATTAGATGCGGGGCGTTTAAAAGAGAGGGGCGTCTAACTGAAAATCCTACTTTGATCTGGGCGTCTATTAGTTACGAGGCGTTTAATTGAGAGTGGGCGTTAAATAGATCATTTACGGTAAATGAAAGTATCTTTAATTGTTAAGGGTATTTGAAGATTTGCATTTTTGGCTTTTTGGCAGCCTGAATGCCGTTAAAAGAATCACATGATCCGTTGGAAGGAAATTTAAAACTACTGCTTTTATTAATTAATTAACTCTGACAAGAAAGACATTGAAATTAAAAGGAATGAAGTGCTGTACGTGTAGCAGCAGTGCAGTTCACCTCAGTTGCACCGTCACTTAACTGTAAGAGACATCACATCACAAAAGGGCTTGGAACAAAGCAATCACAAAAATCTAAATTACTCAGATATTTCTACAAACATTTCAAATCTGTTTTCCGTAATGTTATCTTATTATAAAAATGATAAATATGGCCACAAAATCTTACAATGCATTCTGTAAATATTTGGCTTATTGTTACTATATATCTGTAAAAAAATTACAATGTTAAATTGTTATGTAAGGCTAGTTTGTAACAAAATCATAAAGGATGAATCACAAAAAAAATACCTGCTTCAACAAAAGGCTCTCTTGAACTACATCCAGTATCTATACTTCTGCTCTCATCACTGTTGCCATCATTACCACCACCATCATCATCACCACCATCATCGTCATCATCATCATCACTGTCATTACTGCTATCACCTTCTAATGACAGATTTGCACCACCTTGATCGTCAGAAACAGGGAACACTGGATAAAAAACAATTGTTCAAGGTTGAATTTAAATCATAGAGTTTGAGTCAACGGAAGTGTCATCTTTGCCTTCTCCTGTGAAAGTAGGCAACTCGAACTGTTCAAGTTTGCCATTAAAACCTCGTTATTTGATATAAGTTCGCTTTAAGATAAAATGTTTAAAAAAAAATTAAGGCTATAAAAGTTTAAAAGTTTCTTTACAGCAAACACCAAACACCCTGAAGATGACTTTTATGTCAAAATGTTTGGTGTAAAGAAACTTTTAAACTTTTATAGCCTTAAATTTTTTTTTAAACAAAACCTGGTTAATACTTTAGTTAGTAAGCAAAAAATTGAGCCGGTGTTCACATCGCAATAAGGGGTTAGACTTGCTTGTAACTGGCTCAGTTTTGACAACTCTGGGAAAAAATATTTGAAATATATAACTTTTAGTTTAATATTTGAGTAGTTTGAACTAACATGCAGAATATTCATGCAAGTAGTTAAACTTTACTTTTATAAGCCAAGTAAAAATAAATAGTTGGTTAGCATCCCCGCCCGACCACTGAAAACGCTCCCGACCAAGAAAAATTTTTATTTTTATTTCCATATATTTCCTTTGTAAAAAATATAATGATCCCGACCATATCGAGGACATACACAAGTTTTCTTCAAAAGCATATTTAGGTCAAGACTGATCGAAGACTGACCTTTTACGTGACTTGAAAACTGAACATTTTCGTGATCAACTGGGATATAAAGACGCAGAGATATTCCCTATGAATGACTTTAACTAAAACTCTTCTTTCTTTCTTTCTTTCTTTAATTCTTTTTTTCTTTGTTTCTTTGTTTGTTTGTTTGTTTGTTTGTTTCTTTCTTTGTGTCTTTCGTTCTTTCTTTCTTTTTTTCCGTTTCTTTTCTTTTAACTAAAATTCTAAGTTTCTTTACCTGGACAAAGAGTGAATATCAAATAAAAAAATAAACTAAAATAAAAATAAAAACCGCCCGCCCGACCATGAATTTTTAGCAGAAAGGATGCTAACCAACTAATTTTTTTTATTCGGCCTTAAAAATAAAAGGACTCAAGATCGTGGCATAAATTAATTAGTTGTGCAATTTTACAATTTAGAAAATGATCCAGAATTGTGTACATTTACAACACTGTTTGACCCTCGAATAAATCTCTTCGAAGGTCAAACAGTATTTTACCCTTATTAATACCCTATTCGCGAGAGTCGGAGAGTTTCCCTACCCTTGGGAAAAAACACACTGTGGCCGTGGAAATAAAATGAAACTCCATCGGTTTGTCATGGAAATCCAAGGAGTGCAAGCAAACCTGGGTTTTCCACAGATTATAATTGGGGTTTCCGCAATGGATCCACGGATTATAATCGCGGTTTTCCTGCGGGTCCCATGGTCTTTTCTACGAGCCGTGGTTCGAAAAAAAAATTCCTAGGATTCTCCATGCACTACGAATTTGCCGAGGGCAAAAATGGTTACATGTATAAAGTGGTTAACCATGTTAACTATTCATCGGTTTTGAAACTACTCTCGACTCAGTGTGGAGGCTTAGTAATTATTGCTGTTTAATATATAGTTGATTGGCTTCTTTTACAGAATGTGTTTTTTAGTTAAAGACCAAACCGCAACGTAGCCTTTGCCAATGGGTTTGCGATTGTTGTTATAGAAATTGATTTTAAAAGTTGTAAAACATGTCAGAAGTAGAGCAGTAGTTCTAGCGATTTTTTTGTATTCAAAGTTTAGCACTGTGACAATAAACATCCGGGTCTCAAAACACTTGCGGTATTCTTAAATATAAATCATGGACCACCCAAGGTGATTTCAGTTAAGTCAACTTGCAAGGCTTATTTAAAGTAGAAAGTTTAAATTTCGTCCTAATTGACAGGGTTTTCGAGCCAGTTTAACGAAATTGTTCACATTAGTAATGTTTACCACTGTGTTCGTTAATAACGCATCACGTCTGTTGTTTGTTAGCAAGTGTTATATTTCATCAGTATGACACTCTTTCTGCAATTTGAGTCTTTTAAAAGTAATAATTATTAAGTCCATGTGTCATAAGTAAAACGTTGACAAAAGTTTTTATGCATATCCCAACAAGGTCAGGAGAGTCGATCGTAAGCCAAACACAGGGAGATACTCACACAATCTCGGACTTGGTCGTGAAAGTGATAATCCGTTGGATAACTCATGGGATGAACCGCATTCATGGTTATTTTCACGGAACCCACAGATCCACGGTTGTGAAATTCCCGAGATCCACGGTTTTCCGTGGTCGTGGAAAGCTATGGATCTCGGATTTTTTCCCAAGGTTATTATTCAAAAGAAATAAAATCATATAGTGTAATAGGATAAGAGGTAAGGGGATTATTGGGAATCAACTTGATGGCAAGTTTCCTTAAATTAAAAAAAAAGTTATTTTACGTGCTTATCGGTAAACAGGAATAGAATGAAAAACGGAGAAATAGTATCAAATTTTGCCCAAAAATTGCTGTTTCTTACTATAAACTGTAATTAACTTTACCTAAAATAATTTTGTTAAAAGGGACAATGATATTCAATAAAAATCTGAAGATGCGCCCTAAAATGGACAGTAATTAGGTTCTTCAGGTTTCACTTGAAAAAAAAAAAAAGATTTTTTTTACTATAAACTGTAATTTGCATACCGAAATTAACTTTACCTAAAATCATTTTATAAGTGATAATGTCATTCAATAAAAATCATCCAGGTTCTAGGTTGTAAAAGCCTTTGGTTGGGAGTGAGAGGAGGCATGAAAATGACCACACTTGCCCTTTTAAGGGTTTAAATAACTATCACCACGAGTGTTACAAAAGCATTAATACCTTCAAATTTTCGAGTCAATTGATAATCAATTGGAAAAAAGGAAGGAGAGGGAGGGGATTGTATCAAAAAAGGATCAACTTTCTTGTTTGCTAAAAGTTTTTTGAATAGTTTTGCTCAAACAGCAATAAATTACAAACATTTGTGTATTGGTTTGTGGTCCTGAAAAAAACAGTCAGTTTCTGAAAGGTGAATGTATAGGTGGGGTATAAAGACCTGCACTGCTTTTCTTAAGGCTTGGGAAATGGGGTACACTGAGAGGGAAAGCAGGTACACCTGGGTTAAGGTGATCAAGTACCTACAGTAAGGTATGAGAATCTAGAAAACTGATCTTGAGGGGCATGCCCACCCTAACCCTTAGCCCCCCCCCCAAAAAAAATTAATAAATAAATAAGCAATCTAATTAATCTGGAGTCCTGGAAACACAAATTTGTGCATTTTAGGGTCAATTTCTTAGGAACTGCAGCCAAAAAACCCCATTTTTTCTGTATAAATGTTTATATCCACAGTCTGTAAGGACTTTGAGGTAAAACTTTGTATGCTGTTTACAATAATTTAAAATGCCAAGTTAATCAGCCACAGGTTAGGAAAGTTAAATGTCTTTGGTGACTTAAATTAAAAAATTGCCAGACATCATTGCTGGGGAAAGCTGGTACAGGCACCAGGGAAAATCAGTTTGATTTACCAGTGTACCAGCCTTAAAAAAACACTGAACATGAAGTTGTGAAACTTCAGTACCCACTTGAAAAGTTGACCAAGCTGATCACTGAATGTGAAATTCCAGCAGTATTCTAGCAATTTAGAACTTTGGTTCAGCAAGTTTACTTTACCTCCACCTGCAGTTTGAGATTTTAAAGAATGCTGCACAGCCCAACAAACAAATAAGCTTGCAGCCCTCAATTTATGCTAAAATCTTTCTTGGCCTCCTCTTCATAATTACAACTGGAATATTTAATATACATTCATTTGTACATGTAATATTTACTGTAATAATAAACACTTTAATTCATTTATATTAGTGCACCAACTTTTGTTTATTCAAATATTGCATTTTTTCTTTTCTGCTTTAATATTGTAACTTGAGTTCCCCTTAGAAATGCTTCATAACTTATTAATTTACTTACTAGTCACTGTAAATTTGTCAAAGTTAATAAAAAAAAATAAAACATACATGTACATAAAAAGTTTACTTTTACTGGTGTTTTTATTGGTCAGCAAACCAATAAAAACCTCTGCATAGTTACTTCCACACTATTCTAATAAGAGCTTGTTAATAAAAAGTGCAAAAAGTTGATATAATTAATTCATTTTCCTTCAAGACAAGAATTCAAAGAATTTTCAATCCCAAATTTCAAGAGGCTTTTCAAGCATTCTTGAAAACAGAAATTAAATTCAAGGGGTTTTCAAGGAGTTCAAAGCATAGCACAAGTCCTGTGACAACTACAGTATACTAGTGCCGAAAGCCTAGCTCCTGTTGTGGATACAAAGTGTTATTATATTTAAAGGACTTGTAAGTATATTGTAAGTTTCCAAAGCTACACTGCAATTTTTAAGTATGACCAGACATTTACCTTGAGGTAACCCAGCGACTACAACTGCCATTAAAAAATGCTGAATAATCAACTGCATAATCCTTGGTCTGCTTGCCAAAATTCCTCTGACAGGACCAACGCAATCATTGATTGCCAGCAGAACAGCAACATTGTTCTTCCTTGCACTCCTTGCAACAAACTTTATGGTGCAACCATTCATATTTGCAACCCTCCATTTGAAATTCCTGATCTGTTCAGGTGCTATTGCTGAAACGACACCTGGCAATGGGTTGTTCTTGTACTTGAGTGCAGTTCTTTTTGGAAAAAATAAACAGTTGACTTGTTCATCAGACACATACTCTGGTTCAAGATTCAATCTACTGATTTCTGGGATTTGCCTCACTTCTTCTTCCCACCTTATATAAGTTAATGGGAAGTCTACTTCTGTAAATTTTCCTCTGCCATTTACAAACCTTATGGGAACATAGTCTTCATTGACTTTGCTAGCTCTCTTTAACTGATTTTTTATTTGGATCAACTTCTCTGCTGTAATTACAGGATACAGCTTTCCAACTTTGATGTCTGGGTCTTCAGTGTTCAGTAATGCACCATGAAGAATCACAATTGTAAAGTGATCACAGTAACTTGCTCCCATAGCACGAAAGGTTGCTGCAGTAGTCTGACTAGAGGCATTATCTGTTGAAATATGTAAGGTTTAAAAAAGTCAAAACTTTGATGATAAAATAGGTAATTCACAACCATTAGTAACCAGACAGTATCATGTGAAATACATTTGTCAAAAGTGCTAGTGTGAACTTTGTGCTTAAATCAGATTTGTAAGTTGAGTCAATTTTAAATATTGTATTGATGCCAATCATCAACAGCATTTCTTGACTTTAAATAAATGAAAAAGTGATAAAAACATTCTCAAAGATTTTAATTTTTTTGCAGTACAAAAATTGTAACTGGATATCATAATAGATTTTGCCTGCCTAACACAAAGGAGGGCACATTTTGGCTGTGGATTTCTGATTTACTTGTTCTTCTTGTAGTTGCTCTCAAAATTTCAGTAAATCTAAGTCTTAAAGTTCTTCTTAAGAATGTTGCATCCATTGATGGCAATTTAAAATCTCAAACACAGAGCAGATTAATTAAACTACTGCTAAGAAGCAACTTATATTAAAGGTCATAGCGAATTGTCCGGTAGACATATTGTGGGTCGGAGCCTTACAAGTAGGGATTGGACATTTAAGAAAAAATCATGCATAACTGAAAACACAGGCAAAATGTGTGAAAAGTATAAGAGCAATCATAACAAGTTACATCAACACAACTTTAAATAGAATTAAAAGTAATTTGAACTGTTATGCTACAGTTCTGCAACTGCTAATTACAAACTCAAAAGTTGAAGACACTAGTGCAAATCACCATAAGTGACTAGTTCTGATCAAGATCAAAACTCTCCCTTTTTCCTACATAATTAAACTTTTCATTCAAAGATATTAGCTTTTAAAATTGTTTTTGCACTAGACTCTTTGCTTGACAGATTGTAGTATAAAATAATCATTGATGCATGAAAGTAGGCAAGTTTAAATCAATTTATCAAGTATGATACTGACCCCAATCCAGATTTCCAGCACAGTACTATAAACTATAACGCAAGGTGTTGCAACATCTGCAGGCCCGTAGGCAGGGGGGGTGCGCAGGGTGCGTACGCACCCCCCCACGGACCCAAAAAGGTCCGCATTTGGAGATTTAATAAGACCATGAAGAAATCTGAATAGGTTTATCGTAACAATTGTACTACCGTAAATCAAAACGACTAAAAAATAAAAAAACGGGTCCAAGTTTACAAAATTTGCACCCCCCCAACAAAAATCCTGGCTACGGGCCTGATCTGTTCATCATATTCAATATTTAATATGTTCAGCGGTTCACTACATAGTACAAAAAGGGCAAATGAAGTGGACAGTATTCAACATTAGTGGACTATTAAGCCCCATGCAACAAAGCGGTGATTTTCTGACAGTCGCTTACCAGGCAAATAAGAGAATGCCAGTGTTACGTTCTTTCCACTGTCCTTTAACACAGCACAGTGGGGTTTCAACAATCCCTCCTCTGGGCTCTCTTTCAGTTGCCTCACATTGTCTCGACTTTCGTTTTGCAGACACTCAATAAATGCACTGTAGGTTTTTCTATCTGGCAGCAAGAATCCGAAGTCTATGCCTTGCCGATTGCCAATACCTCTCATTGATCGGAAAGCATCTCTTTGGATTTCTCTGTCCTTAATAAACATTTTTGTAAACTGTCTGAATATACTTCTCCTTCCCAATTTTTTCCACTGTTTTCTTTTTCCTAAATCCTCTAAGTGTGCGGGCATTTTTGTCACCTGGTACTCAAGCGGGATTAGTATAATTGGAGAACCATCGACGGCTTTAAGTACCTCGTACTCTTCTGCGATATTATCGCTGCCAAATAAGTCCCTGTACGCTTCCAAAAGTTCGTCTTCAACTTCCCGGTAACTTTCTGAAGAAACACTGGCACACGCATTCTTAATCACTTCCTCTGCCGTAACTTTTGTTGTCTCAGGTGAACTATTAGCATTACATGCACGTAGATAACTCAAAATGTCTGACAATTTACGCTGAGAAAAGTTCAACAGATAAGGAACGGTCCAAAAAATAAGAAAATCTGAAATCTTGTTCGGGCCCACTTTTGTTGAAGCTAAACCTTTGATTTTTTTCTCAAAGAAAATAAGTAAAACTGAGAAAAACAGGAAGTAAGAACCATTCACGGCAAACTTCAAACCACTGTCCTCTTCACTGATCAAGTTTGGCCCTCGCTCGAAAACTTCTGGATCAGCCTCAGGGTTTGGCAACTCGATGACTTCTTCAGAAATATCCTCGCCTTCCTCTTCCATCGCTTGCCGATCGAGCTTTGTCGATTTCAGAACTCTCAACCAATCTTCGCCTTCCTCTTCTGTTATTGCGCGTCTGCCTTCCTTATTGGCCGATCGCTTACCGTACCCCATATGAGTTGACGTTATTTCTGGTACTTGAAAAAGGTACGATCTATCTTCTTCCAATATTTTTTTGGTTACTCTTCCAAGCATTTCTCTAGCCCCCCAGTCGAGTGGTCCGCCATGACGAAGTTCGTCGTCTTGCAATGCAACTGAAGGCGACATAAAAACCAAGTTATCAGGTTCTCCAGGAGCAAATCGGTGTCTTGGCTCCAACTTCAGTTTCTCCTGAAGAGTTTTCTCCGAAAGCCCAGTTAGTTCTTGCAAAGAAGGCATAATTTATAAATTGAGACCACGGGGAAATCAAATACCTTCGTGCCAGTTGATTTTCGCGCCTGATCTGTTGTTCCACAATAACCCGGATGTCGTAGCGGGCATCAAGTTCCCAGCCTCCTTCAAGGTCCGCAGGCATCGCGGTTAAACGCGCGAAAAGGAGACTGGGGCGGGAGCCATAAAAATAACTCAATTTTTAAAACTATTGTATGTAAAATACATTTAATTTGACTTCTTTCCCGTTTTGCATGTACATGTAAATGCGGCCAGTAATTTGAACACAATAGATAACTACCGAGCTATATTGATGAAACACGATGAAGCTTGCGAGGTTGTCCGCCTAACTACACGGAACCGACCACTCGACTTTGGGTTCAAATTTTGGTTTCTCTCAAACTTTGCACCCGAGTTCAGTATTCTATCCTAATAACTTAACTGCATTTTTTTTTTCAATTCCTTTTAAGAAGAATTTTATAGGCTCGAGAAGGTCGAACGGTCGGAATGCTTGCTCAGACGCTTTGTCAGTCATGCAGAGAAGAAAGTCACTGAGCCGCCAACTTGTTCACTAAACCCTTCACTTCCCGCACCACCCATTTCATAAATTCTGTAAAAAATGTACTAAAATAGATTACTTCTACAGTCCACTGAATACTTATAACCGTTTTGAGAAGAAAATTGTTTTTCAAATCAAGCGACTTTCGACTTTACAGTTAGAACGATTTTAGGCCAAGTAAAAAAAATTAGATGTTTCTCGTCCGGGCTTTTTTCAAAAAGGAGGCGGGCGGTTCTTACTATTTACTATTTTTACTATTTTTTGTTTATTGGTATATTGTGAGTCCAAAGCCACAATGACTTTTACAGGAGGAGCAGATACACACAGTACATGTTGTAGCTGCATGTGAAAACCGTCTTATATAATTAAACTGATATAAACTATTGTATATAAATGGTTTACCTAATATTCTAACTTGAACGTCAATTCAATATGTAAGAATACGTTCAGCAGATCGATGGCCAAATTGAGTTTGAGAAGTAAATGTACATTTTCCGAACGACAACTAACACAGTTTAAAGGTTTGTATTAAAAATAGCAAATAGTAAAAAAAAACGAAGGCGGCAGCAAAAAAGGAAGCGGGCCGGGACGAGAAATATCTACAGTTGAACCCCGATAACTCGAACCCTCGGTAACTCGAATTCCCCGCTAACTCGAAGCAAAACTGATTCCCCTTGGATTTGCCTCATATATTTACTGTAATTTTAACTCCTATAACTCGAAACCCCGATAACTCGAAACCCCGCTAACTCAAAGCGATTGTTACTTCCTTCAGTTAATTTTCTTTGTAATTTGACCCTCGATAACTCAAAATTACTTTTTCACTTTTGCGGATTAATGAGCCATAAGATTTGGCACCGGAAGATTTCATTTAATCTCATTTTTATATTATGCAAAATTGACCTTTGTCGATATCACACGTTTGTATGTCCGTAGACAAACAGTTTTGACAGTTCAAATAATAGCTCGTTATCTGGAATCGATCTGCTTTTTGTCATTACTTTCCAATCTTGCCCAGTTCGTTCTTGATTTCTTCTTCCCCTCAAACTGATTCAATGTGCATGGCATTTGCATCCCTTCTCCGGTTCACAGCCTTTCCAGTAACTACTACATTGCGGGAGTTTTGCTTATTAGCCCGCAAAAAGTAGAAAATGATCTTTGCAAATCGCCCAGTCTTTCCTTTCATCAAATGTCCGACCACGTCCCACCTTGCCGACAACCTAGTTTGCTCACAAACAACTTATTTTTTTGTGATTTTTATCCGAACCCCGCACAACTGAATACCAAATGAAAGTTTACATAAAATAAAATATTTTGCTTTGTTTTGTTATATCGTTTCTACTTCTAGACTTTCTATGATCTTACATTGCTAGAAAACTTACAATAAAACATGTATAAGAATAAAGCCTCTTTAATCCAGTGTTTCTGGTCTTTTCGTTCAAAACCCCTATAACTCGAAACCCCGATAACTCGAAGTAATTTCAATTTCCCTTGGCAATTCGAGTTACCGGGGTTCAACTGTTTTTTTTTTTTTACTTGGCCTTAGTACGCTCAAAACTTGCCAATTTTCTTCATTCGGGCACCAGATTTTAATAACCTATGCATATTTCTTACAAATCTATACGTTATTCTGTAAACCTATGGAAAAATATTTGTAGTTATAGCGAGATACTGCATGCAAATAATTTCTAGTTCAAACTCACCAGAAAATGCGATTTCGCAATATGTCACACGCTTTTCTCTAGTCTAGCATTGTTTCCGCGCGGTTTCACGAAAAGTGAACATGAAGTGGTTTGTATCTTCCTCTTTTCCGTTTGTGCT
Source organism: Parazoanthus swiftii (assembly GCA_025403585.1). Lineage (NCBI taxonomy): Eukaryota > Metazoa > Cnidaria > Anthozoa > Zoantharia > Parazoanthidae > Parazoanthus > Parazoanthus swiftii. Next base: position 2,405 of record JAOBYE010443974.1, on the reverse strand, counting down.
TTTCTAACTTAACTGGATAGTTTCGTTTAAGTTACTTATGTTTTAGTTTCTGCGAGTGCATTACCTTGGTACATAACATGATGACACGAGTCGCTGTAACCAAAAGCACTGGACGAGTTGTGGCCGTGTGACGCGGTCTCGTATAGAAAATTGAATTTCAAAATGTTGTTCCGTCAGATCATGCAGGCATTGTATTTTAAAAATCTTACGCACATCAGATTGCCAAACCTCTCACAGTATGCAAGAACAAAAAACAATAAATTGAAGTTTGAAAGTTTTAATATTTCTATTATAAACTAACTAAGACACCCGCCAATAAAAACAACCAAAATATATAGTTAAAAATCTGGGGCTGAAAAAATCCGGGGCTGAAAAAATCCGGGGCTGAAAAAATCCGGGGCTAGAAAAATCCGGGGCTGGAAAATCCTGGGCCAAATCAAGTATATTTTGGTTTGATTTAGGGGTAGGAATGAAGCCAAAAACAGACCGGAAATCTGTACTAAAATATTTTAACTTTCCTTATTAAACGTTCTGTCCTGTCTTATTTTTTGGTTTTGGTTTACGAGCAGAAATACAAACAAACAGGCCGGAAAACTGTATAAAACGTTTCAACTTTTTCTACTGTATAAATACGTCTTGTCTTGTCCTTATTTTGATTTTGATTTAGTGGCAAAAGTTAAACCAAATAAACAAGCCGAAAACATTGTTCAATACGTTTCGACTGCCCTTACTTTCCGTCTCTTCTTATCTTGATTTTGGTGTTGATATAGGGGCAGATATGAAAACAAAAGAAACATGCCGGAAAACTGTATAAAAACGTTTCAACTGTCCTTACTATACATTCCGTCCTGTCTTCCTTTTAGTAGAGTTAGATCAACTCTTGTTATATAATGTATGTGTTGTAAGAATTTTTTTATTTTATTTTATTTTATTTTATTTTGTTTTGTTTTGTTTTGTTTTGTTTTATTTTATTTTCTATTATTAATTTCTTTAATGCTTTGACAATACTGGAAAGTCATGTCAATAAAGCTTATCTTAATTAGTAGTGACTTAGGGTTTTTGTCCTTACTGTGTTCTGTCTTGTCCTCATTTTGGTACTGATTTAATGGCAGAAAAACAAACAGGCCTGAAATCCTGGGATAAAAAAGAACTTCCAGTTGTGTGCATTACGCCCTCGACACATCTTGTCCTCAGTTTGGTACTGATTTAAGGACAGAAAAGAAAACAAACCTGATAATTGCGGATAAAAAAGTTTCAACTGTTCTTAGTTTGTTCTGTCTTGTCGTCTGTTTGGTACCAATTTAGGAGTAGAAAGAAAGGTAAAGAACAGGCCAAAAACCCGGAAAAAATATTGCAACTGTTCCGTAACCTCCATGCAGACTATATTATTTTTCTTCGTTACGGGTCTGAGGTCTCCAGTAGTTTGCGTGCAGGCTAACTGTTCGGCTCTCCCTCATTTATTTCAGCTGTCCTTACTCCTATGCTTTCTTTAGACGGTTTCAACTGTATATCCTTACCATGTTCTGCCTTTGTCTTGGTTTTGGAGCCCTCCAGTTATATAATTACGTGCTCAAGTAAGGGCAGAAAGGGGAAAAACGGAAATCCGCGGATTAAAGAGATATCAGAACTTTTCTTACTAAGTCCTGTTTTTTGCTAATTTTTGTACTGAAACAAGATCAAATAGAAGGCAAAAGCAGTCCGGGTTAAAACGGATGTTTGGACATTTTCTAATAAACTGCCTTTTTCATTTTAGTACTGAAGCGAAAACGGAAATAAAGGAAAAAGTGTTGCAAAACGGAGGGTAAAGAGGAAATTTGAATCCTGTCTTTTTTCATTTTGGTGGAAATACCTCCCTCCCCCCTTTCATTGATAAACTTAAAAACATTCTATTAAATAGGCACAGAAAAACACTTTCGTTCGGGGCACAGATATTTTTTCCGCCGACAACTTTCACTCCTTTCCAGAACTGTTGGCTCCGGCCCTTCTCTTTGGAAGTTTCTGGATCCGCCCCTGGATGGTTTGTGCGAATAGAGTCGTCAGATTGAGAAACTTGTTGTTGCTCTTGGTGTGGTTGGAGGGCAGTTAAAATTATTTTTTGATGAAAGATTCGTTACTAGAGTGAAGGTAGGAGACTACAGTACACGTTATGTAAAAACTTTATTTTCAATTTGGGATGAAGTCGGTTTGAAGAGTATAACTGACTATGTAAAAGGGAAGACGATGTATCGAATGTGTGCAACTGAGCGAAAGCTAGTTTGGTTGAGATCAAACCATCAAACACATATGCTTGAGTCACTTATTTTTCCCCTTTCCAGCCATTTTAAGGCCTAACTAGAGGCTACAGGTAGCCTTCACTCGCGGCCACGCAACAAACAAGATATTTTAGCAAAACTAGTGCACTTGAC